>JABASD010000342.1:0-85548 GCA_019776165.1 Pogonognathellus flavescens
AATCGATGTAGAATTGCATGATCTTTCGATTGATGTATGATACATTGATCCCGCATACCCGGAAGATAGCAAACTGATACCCCAACATAGTATTGCAACACCGTGTAAATGTAAGCTGTAAATGTATATGCATTTCCATTATTTATAAATGACAAACAAACACAAATGGTGTGAATTATTGAATACAGTTCTTATCTCCTCAACATCTCTCCGGAAGCCAAAGTCAAGAGAACTCAGGCCAACTTGGATGAGCCAAACTGAAGAAAAACATAAACCACATTCAGAGTTTACGAATGAATGGCTGGAAAGATACAATCCGCACAAACAAATATAGCATACTTCCACGTTATGTGCACGACAGGTAGTACCAACAGTCTGCTGATAAACGATAAAGCATAGAAATATTACTCCATACAAGAATGTTATACTTTTCCGAGTTAAATTATAGAGCTAGCTCGGAGAATAGTTAGTTTAAGGAACCACACGAGAAATATTTGTGTGTGGGTTATCTATCTATGCCACAGATACCCTCAATTCCTATTTGCCATAGAGTTTTCCGGTGTCACGGAATATCTGATGTTTGTCTAGTGTTTTGTCTGTGTCTTTCCGACCTATATTGTGTCTATAGTGCATTACATAATGGTGTGTATTTGTAGGACGTTAGACTGCATGGAGTACAGAGTTATTTGTCTGTTTTCGCCTCGAGCCTCTCATCTTCCCTTCAGAACATTGTAAATAGACCCATATGTATTCTACACAATCTTATGCAGATATTTCCACATTTTCTTCTATTCCCAGTTCTCCAGTAGGGCAACATAAAATAAGAAATGAAATTGAGCACAGAGACTATGAATACTTATATTTATGCGCACAAAGATATTTAGAGTCGCTTCTTCAGAAGAGATTGCAGTAGACGTTTTTTAAGCTCCCAGCCGAAGTGAGGGTGGTACTCTGGAAGAATAGACTGAGGCACGTGTTCAAATAAATTCAACTGTCTCCATCCTGACTATCAAAGAAAAACATGTGCATTTACAAAACTTAAAATCCTGACCTTACTTTACATTACATATGTAACGATGTAAGTAGGTAGATAAGGGACTATTCTTTTAGGCATAGGTACATACGACATTGCACTGTTTGTGTACCTCCCTCAAAATACAATCCGAAATCCATCTAAGATAGCGAAACAAACACGCATGCAGCGGTTTCTACAAAGCTAAGCCCCCTACTTACTTATTGTTATGTTTTCCTACTGTTTGTACTACTTTTACACTTGGTTTGCCGAATAAATAACAAGCTACGTAAATGGTCCATGTGGTTTTCATATTTCTCTTGCGTGTGGGAAATATGTTATTGGAGGCTGGGTAGATGAAGCACCTTCTAGAGAGAAGCATTTATATATTGGTATGGAGCACGGCATGTAAGAGCTATCATCATTTTACAAATACAATACAAAAACTACAGGAGTGGTAACTGTAACTGGGAAAAGTGGAGCATCAGAGTGTATGACTACCACAAAGGATAAGCAACTGATATACTATTTATGTTTTTGTTCTCTTTGTGTATGCAAGGGACACAGTAAGTCCTCCTTGGGCAAAATAGAAAAAGAAAGATCGAGCCTTGAAATGTAATTTGAGGTTATGTGATGCAATGCATTGTATTCCGCTCTGGTGCACAAATACTTCGGTTATCTCAATGTATATCTGTAGGTACCTACTGGAGCATTTCTAACGAAAAACTATTATACCGTCGTGTATAATATGTCAGGAAACGGCAAGCGAACAAAATCGAATTTTGGTATGCAAAGGAAGTAAGAAAAGAGGAAAATGTGCAGCGTGTGTTTTTCTTCGAGATCAAATCAGATGAGATGATATCCAATGCATGTGTCAGATGAGGTGAGTATTACAAGTAATAGTCTCTAAGTGACCTGAAATCCATTGATATTTTGAACTCCATTCACGAAATCCGTATACGAGAAATCCTACAACTACTACCATTTACTCCAGAGAGAGAAAGCAAAGAATGTAAAGATAAAGAAAGCAAAACTGTGCAGAATTTCTGCTTCATAAGGATACAATAAAAATTTTCTCCGGTGCAATCCTGCAAGTATATTTCGTAAGTACCCTTTTAAAATTGCAGAAGAATTGCATCCGTTTTCTTGTTAGATAGAAGCCTCGCTGGAATAAATTGCATTAACTATCTGTACATTACGCGGAGCAGTACAATTTTAAAAGAACGAGCTGAGATTGTAGAAAAATATAGAGAGGCAAGAAAAGAAGTGATGACTTACCATTGAGGACATGGACGACTATACTGTGAGGTGCAGCGTTGGAAGGATTGCAGGAATATCGACCCGAGTCCGTGGACTTTGCTTGTTGAATAAGAAGATAGGAAGTGGTCGTCTCGCCTTTCTCCGTAAGAACACTGACACCGCCCCGAGGAGAGTTGTAACTTATTATCTATCAAGTTCACAAAGAAAACTCCATTATTTGTCGCCACTACCACAACAACAAACGTAAAAGTCATTAACTTTACCTACAACAACATTATTGTTATTGTTACGTACACAATTGCATAATATTCACCCACCATATACTCCACACACTATGCAGCATCTGCCTCCTTCATCCTAAACCCCTCAACATTTACTTTCAGCATTTATTGCTTTCTCTGTACTTACCATTGCCACTCATTCTCACGATCCCCACTGACTTTACTTTTACTTCCAAAATTAGTTACATAAATGCGACTTATATTTTAGCCATCTAAATATTTAGTGAACCGCGGAATTTACACCATGAAGTAAAACTAGTATTTACTTTCCCAACTAAAAACTGTCGGATGCAATACATGCATGTATGGCTGTAGCACATATGTATGTGCATACAAGTGCAGCCTGGGAAATAATATATTAGGAACATTAGCACCCATGGAAAAGGAGAGCAACTGTGGTCCGTGGATGGCATTGTGTTGGTGCTGAGTTAACTGAGGTTGTGCTAGCTCGGACTAAACTAACACTCACATTTAATGTCACACTAACTGTTATTCTCCTCCTGCTGGTGGTCTCATCAACTTTAATTCCATGCCCTCATTTCAACTTCCGCCGTCCGTCGCGAGTCGTGTCCTGCAATACAAAATGTCGTGTCCTGTTCACTCTACCCTAAAGTACCTTAAAGACCTCAAGTCAAGTCGATTCGATGTTAGCAGCTCAGTTTAGTTTCAGTTCAGCTCTGCTCACAGTCAAACAACTCCCACAGTCTCTAGTCGTCCTGCCATTGTAGTCGTATACCATTTTTATGTCTACATCCATATATCTCCAGCACAAAATAGCCAACTTAACTGTATACTAATAATATTACTATACATTATAGTCCGACAGAGTCCAAAAGCAGAGTTAGTGCGAGTACTCCTACTGTACAGTATGGTGGTGCTAAATCTTATTGCAGTGGGAGCAGAGTGTGGATATATGGCAGTTAATGTTGTCGCCTAGCATATCTTAGACTTGGTCACGTAGACAAGTGCCGGACGAACAACCCTCTAATCATTAGCCGACGTAACTTGATCAAAAATACAGGCAATACAGTAAAAGAGTTTAGTAGAAAGAGCAATCAATATAAGTATACCAGTAGTACAGTGAGAAATACCCGGAGAACTATATTAGTGGATATAGGCAACCACTCAAAAAACCGAATTTTCCCTGGTGCCACGACACAGTGGAGAAATATTATATGGTGGAGCTGAAAGTAGAAATCGGTTTTCCGGGAATGGCAGAAGCATTCGTCTTTCTGTCTTTTTTCTGACTAAAAACACGACTAGGGATATAGGATACCCACTATATAATAATCTAAGGCTGCTCCGCACACATTCTATCAGTTTTACCACAATTTTTCCTATTAACTCCTGCCACAATATTGAATTATGTTGTGTCGGATGTACAACGACGCGCTCTAATGAGAAACCATTAACGATAAACAACCATAACTAATTAATGGCTATTGATACTTTCAAATGAATTTTCTCTGCAGTCATGCTCATCATGGTTTCATACCGTATTTTCTCTACACCTTAACCTCAAGAGGAAAAGAAAGTCATTATTAATAGGCTATTGTTATATAAATGACATTGCCTTGTTTCTGCGGATTTATTACATTTCTAGAACTATTACACTTCTACTTATCTGTAGACTGGACTGACCAGGAGGATAAAAGCTTAAATGGACTCAAACAAAAAAGTAAATGAAATGACATCACACATTAATGTTGCAAGATAAAGTTTTATTACTCGCCAGATATATTGTACTCGTGGTTGTTTACCCACCTCGAATTTATTTAATCTCTACCTGCCATTGCCACCAATTTGAACTCAGAGAGAATGCACTTATATTACGAAAAAACAAAAACAAGAGATGTAAAATAAAATGGAGGAGAAACAAGAAAGATAGGAGAGTGCACACAGTATAGTTACTTAGGAAGATGACCTACTTAGGTAGGTATATATGAAATCATTGGTATTATTATGTAGACAAGACGGAGAGCCTAGGTATTATTACATCAGAGGTAGGTGTATACCCTTAAAAAGAATTGGGCAGACAGAGAATATGATTATTACATAAGTAGAATGCTTACTTACAAGAAATGCATCATATTTCTGTTCCTTTTCTGACTCGAGTCGCAGTCTAAACATGAATAAATGATGTAGTGCTAACTGAATGGCATGTCGTATGAGTTTCTGGAAGTTCTCGTCTTACATAAGAAAGAGAAAGGTGCCAGAAGTTTGTGCTTGCGTCTATACCGACATGATAATGTAGAAATAAGCCAAGCAGTCTAGATGGAATCGAAGCCTCTGGTTGGAAATGTGAACGTACTTAGCGTAGCAAAAATGATAGATAACATAATACCAACACACAATACAATTTCCAGTTACACAGCTCGTTAAGCATTCACAAAGTAGGTAGTGGCTATGTGGGTTACTCCAGTCGTATGGAATCTATTCAGAAAATACAGGGGAAATTACATCCCAGAGGTGAATAGCAAGAGCAAAGCAAACTTTCCGTCGCTAACTAATCTATATACACATTCCGACATGTATCATCATTACTCACTATACTCAAATACGTCTACGACTGCGAACTGCGTCCGGGTATTAATATTTATATTCATATCTGCGGACAGAGGAGGATTCGTTCTCCAGATATACGCGGCTCACTGTGTAATTACGTTCTAATCCCTTTTCAGAATTCTAATTGCGTAAGTGGTATCTGGCAGTCGTAGTTTTTGCACAGAGAGCGGGTAGTTGTCGGTTGTGCGGGAATGGCGGGAGTTGACTGTTGGAGGAAGTGTATATGCAAAGAAGGATCGTAATGGGTAATGGGACTGTTTTGCCTCCACATTGCCGTTTGTGAAGTGGAGTCATAAGGAGCAAATGATGCACTTACTTGAAACCACAACACCTGCTTTGTTTATGAATGAGTACCTGTCATTAGCTCTGAGAAGTTTGGCCGTGGCTCTTGAATGTTTCATTTAGCGCCCGATTGCCGAATTAATTATAAAAATACGCTCCACTGGGAAATCTAGCATAAACTTTGAAACCCATTCGCTCTATGTACATTCGACTCCTCCGAGGCACTTAAGTGTAAAGTCTCCTTTTCACACACAATACAATTATTCTACTTTCCCATTTGCCTTCACTTCCTCAACTTAATACTCCGACACGCAGCACAGCAGCAATATAAATGTACACGTAAGTAGCTCCACGCTACACATGCATGTGTGTGCAGTGTGTAATGAACTTATGTAGCGGTGGACCTTTATCACTTTTATATGCATATTTTCTATATCATATTTTTCGGCTTGAAATAAATTGACTATAGACATTTCCGTATACATTCTAACGTCTAACGACTTGTTACGTTCAAGCTCAAGCTTGGCTTAGGACTGCTTCAAAGTTTTGTCTTGTATAATTTAGCGCAACGATAGAACGTAGAGAGTACGTTATATTGTGTTTCTTCTTTGCCTGCGAAATTTTGCATTCTTTGCTTAATCAGGGCAAACATAAATAAAGTTGATATGCATGTGCTTCCATATAAGTAGGAGAGAAAAACGTCTTATTTATGACGTTTTGCGTGTAGTACAAGGCTAAAGGCTAAGGACTATACCTGCAACTGTATCAGATGGTTTACTCTCTGCTCTTCTGGTTGCATTACAGCAACAGCATCAAACTAAAAGGGAAATTCTGAGTCTTTACTTGAGCTAGACAAATTTGTGTTCTTCTTTGCTGCTTTCTAGCTTAGTACGTACTTGGAAAAGAGTGTTTCTGCCTACTACGAATACCTAATGAATGACAGAGTAAGTTTGATGTACATGTTACAAAGCAATAGAATGTACATGTAACCTTGCAGTTGGTAGTTTACAAATGTAGTATAATAGCAGGCCACTTTATATTTCAACATTTGCCAAGTCAACTTCAGTCAAATCAAGAATTAAAGCCCTTTAGAACAGAAGTGTGTATGTAGAGGTGTAGATAAGAATATGAAATTATGTGCATAGGGAAAGACGCTTGTAAGGCAAATGTGGCTCTAAGTGGCATTTAAAACTTGCTCAACTTTCCCAACAATATCTGCTGGAAATGATTAAATGAGCCTGTTGTAGTGTGTAGTAGAAACGAAACTAAACACAGAAATGCTCGCTTTCTCCGTAGTAAAGAGTAATGGGGAAAAGTATATATTTATACTTGATGATGGGAATGAGACGAGGGAAAGTAGGCAATGAAAAAAGCCAAAAATGAGCTCTTATTACATCACAGTACATCAGACACTTTTACGAAATGCTGAGCTGGCGGAAGTCTCTCGCATTCCATTCTTAATTTTCTTGGAAAAACATCCGCTACAGCTTTCTTCCCGTCATCTAATACTCACCCTTTGTAAAATGTCTTGTAAATTTCTCTCTCTAAGAAGAATTCTTAGTTTTCACGCTACGTTTTCCTCCACTGTAAACATTTGCGTCCTCCAGATACAATAAACTCGCATCCTTTCATGTAATAAGTTATTTAATACGTATCATACGAACTTACTCACAATACTGCATGGCAAATCCTACTTTCAAACAAATGTCCTGCGAAGAACTCTTTCTTCCAGTAAAACTGTTAAAATCTTATTATTTTCTATTAGTTAAGGCTTAAAAGAAATAATTTGCTCGTAAAATAGTACAAGAATAAGATGAATGAAAACACTTTTACAAACACAGACCATTCTATCCCTTCTAAAACACCATCTTGCTCTCATGTTACAATTTATTATTAAATTAAATTTGCGAACTTTTCTTCGTTTACTCTGACTGCATCCATGTACTAACTAAATCTTGGAGAACCGAATGTGTTCGTTGTTGCATAGATAGAGTACTATTGTCTAGACGGCCTAGAAAATACTGTATTACACTTAAACTGTAACCAAGCGAAGAACATTGTAAAAATATGCCCTATATACAAATTGTGTGTACCTACATTTATTTTATAGACGGTGAATGTTTCTCCTGTAAGTCTTTATCATAGCGTTACAAAATATTATCAAAAAAAATAAACTGAAAAAGAAAATAAAGTTAGTTCGATGAAATCCAGTTTCCACTTATAAGCTGTGTGAAAAAATAAGTCTGGTAAAGTAAAATCCTGTAAGTGTGTGATAGGATCGGGCAGCTTTATGTGTATGGTAGGTGCAAGACATAAATAGATTCAGAGACGCACTTACAAATAGTTTGTGTTGGAGAAAGAAAGTTTTGAGAAAAACAAACAAATCTTTGGCTGACGTTTGAAACTCATTTTTGGAAAGTTTGAGAACAACTGGTTGGATTGGGTTGGCTGGGTCTGTGCTACAGATAAATTGGGAGCGGGATGCATTGCAGCAACTCTGAAATCAAGTCCGCCCCAGTCAACTCAACGAAAGTCACAGTTGAGCAAGCGACCAAGACAAGACAATTCTCCGGTGGACTCTATTCTACCTTTGTACTTTCTCAGTCACCACCACATCTATTATGTTCTTCCCAGAGGAATGAATTCTCTTTCGGCATTCAACCGTTTTATTGATTTGTGAACAATTCATCTTTAGCCTGTTGCCATCCATTTCCATTTTGAAAGGATTCCGAGCTGGTTAGAATCAGTTGGGTGCACAGGTACAGAAATATTACTCCGACTATACACAAAACGCCATTATATAACACTCACTTCCTTCTACTTTCGCTTTTACTACAACAATGGGAGATAGATGTAATGATATTATAGGCAAAAGTATTACATTCTAATACGCAATGGAATTGAACTAGAAATTCATCCAGAGCTGGAAAGTTGGTCTTTCTCTTGAGTTTTCCAATTGCAATGTTCTGGAGTTTATGGTAGTTTGGAGAAGTAGGAGAAGGAATAGAAAGTGATGAAAGATTCGAGTGGAGTTCAGAAGCAGTTCCGTCCCGTTTGGAGTGAGTATATCTCCCTCCAAGCTGTCATTTACTTTTACACACAAAGCTGAATGTGGAGTGACTCTCAAAGAGCTCCAGAACAGACGAGAGTTAATGAGTTGATTTCACTTGGAATCCTTGCCGGTGATTTCACGAAAAGAATCAAATGATTTAATCAAACTCCTCAAGTGTTCTTAAACTCGATGTACATAAAATACAATAGCAATTAATTATGCGAAATATCTCACTTCAAAGGTGTGCATCCATCCTTCTACCAACTACAATCCTTCCATAAGACTACACTGAACAACTCTCATAAGTTTATAGCTCTCTCACACAAACTCTGTCAGTGACTGAACACAAATCGCCAAAGAAATTTCACAAACTCCCGGAACTTCGTATTAATCCCAGAAGTGGAGCTTTAGAAGATCTCTATATTACTACTACTATTAATTTATGCAGAATTAAAACCATCTTATATTACTTCAGAACATTGCATTCTCTATCAAATATATTCATCATTGTGTAATCTGCTAGAAAGTGAATTTCTTTTCAGAATTCATCAACCGTATCTACAAAGTTATATCGATTTTTCCTACATACAATAAACGAGCCTCTATACTATGCCTATATGCGTATTGTAGACATCTGGATACGGGTGTGCTCTAGTTCTATCTGGAGTAGGATTGTAGATAAATACTTTGACTGCTGTAATATGGATGACATTACATATTGGCAGCTCAGATCTTTATGGTCTTTATGGTAGAATGGCATACCAAGTTCAAAGTAAAGAAAAAGTTGTTCAAACGAAAAACCAAGGACGAGCATCATCTACGTAGGTACATTATCATTTGTGTAACAGTTAGATGGAAATCTATCCATCTTCCAACTGGTTACATTTCCAGAGCTGACTTGAGAAAAGTTTTTCACAGACATGTCCATGTTAGTTTAGTGCTCATCTTGTCTCTCCTCTGCTGACTACACCTATACCCTAAATACCGTACATCTGCAGCAAAGTGTTTTTCCGTTTTTTGCTGATTGGTTGTATATAGGTCTGCAGAAATGGCATAGTTTGTATGTAGACTGACAGAAGGAGACTTGAAATTCCCTTGAGAATGCCAGGGCACCAAATGATCTTGTGTAATTACTCAACGAGCAGACACTTGCAAGCAGATAAGTATTTCCTCAGCCCCTTGTTCCCTTTCTCCCTACCAACCAGTACCACCATCGTATTTACCAACTAGCGAAGCGTCACAAACAATTGTTCAGAAATGTGTGTCTCTGTCTCTCTCTTTCTCCAGAAGAAATTGACCTTCTCCTCGGTCGCAGCACTACTGTCCTATTTTACTGGATGCGTCATGTCGTTGAATTTCGTTTCATTTGTTTCAAGTGTTCCGGTTTGCAGCTGTTCCACTTAAACAGAAATTTCCTTATTGCTTCTCTCATTGTTTCATTCTCCCCGGCTAAAAAATAAAACTCGTGCACAGACTACGGTCACAGTCCCATGACGGCTCTTACACAATTTACATGTAATATCCATCTTTTAATAAGCGTAAAACTTTTTGTCTCGCTTTGAAAGTTTTTTGGCATCACCGTTAGCGTAGTAGTGTTAACGGTAACTAGCAGCCATATAAGTTGAAGCCCTACTAGTACAAAGTGAAATAAACCTAGACAGATGCGTTGAGTGAAATGTTCGCAACGAAAACAAGTCAAGTCAAGTCATTCGCATCTCATCAGTCAGAGATTCAGATCTTGACGCCAATTTACAGCTTGCCGTGGAGAATCGTAGTTCCAGTTCCAACTATAACCCATCGAACTTGAAGAACACACGCAGCAACTCTTGGAAAATGGAATAGGAGCTATGTAAACTATTTTCTATAGCAGAAAGCACAACTGGCCACAATATACTTTTATATACACTTTGTGATCATTGAAGAGCTCCTGGACTATACGTGCCGTATATACGTGATAATATATGAAAGGAGGAAAACACAGAAGACAGTGTTGGATGTAGTTTCACTTTACTTTACTTTCTCTTATCTCACAGCTGAACTGATGGAAGACGAAATTCCATTCTATCCGAACTGCAATTTTCATTGCCTTTCCTCTATCCTACATTATTATAGTCTTTGCGTGATAGTTTCGTCTGCACACTACTTAGACTTCGTATACGCGTTGTCTGCCTCGTGTATATAAAGTGAAGTGAGTGGTCTGGTTGTGCACTATGTATGCGGTGAGATGCAAAAAGCGATACAAGATACTACCCACCATACCTCTTTCAGTCTCTCCGTCTCTTGCCTGTTCGTTTGCCTTTGTGCAGTAAAAGGCTGTGGCTGGCTACATTACTTCGGTTGGGACGCGTTTGCAAAAAATCTCAGTCAGTGCGAGTTGCGAGTGAAATATCGACCCGACTTTTCGCATTCAGTGTTTCAAATCATTCGGAGGAAGTGGTACACTGTCATTTATGACCATTATATTTCAGGATGCCAAACTGGGAATACATAGTTATGGGAAAGGAGAGGAAACCGAAAGGGGGATCAAGTGCTCCACACATATTATGTATATGTATTCATTTGATTTTGGCCTCCTCTCTCTCTCTCTCACTCTCCTACACCAACACTATATATTTCTCCATTTCATTTCACCATAGCAAGCACAAACACACATTCACATCATACATACATTCTGCAACACTTTTACTCACGCTGTCTATTCTCTTTCTGACTCTGACTGTTTTTACTTACCATATATTGCTTACAAGATACTACAATGTTAGATATATTACACACACAGTTACAAGCACGATTTGGGTGAGAATAATATTGGTACACACACAGGGTGAGTTTTCAGTTACTCAAAAACACTGCCCATTCATTCCTCCTTCGCTCTTTTCATGTAAATTCTTCCATTGTCATTTGATTTACTTCCACTCATAGAAATGCGAGTAAAATACGAATTTTATGCAAAGTAGCAAGAAGAAGCTCCCACAACACTTGCAAAGGAATTATTATCATCATCATGAAATTGTGCGAATAATTAAACCACTTAGGTATCTACAGTCTTAACTTAAGGCTGCCAAAGTCCGCGTTTGATGAGGTAATGTGAATTTGAATGTGTGAGTGCATCTTGCGTTCACCCTTGTACTTTCAAGCACACGTACCAGGGTCTATCTGCTTACATAAACATGTATAACTGTCAGTTGGCAGAAGAAAAGCACAGGAACGAGATAAAGACCATGAAGAATGCCTTAGGATGTACCCTAACCCAACATAGTAACTCTACCACTGTATAAAAAAGGAATTGCTTGTGAAACCTTAGAGAGAACACAGAAGAGTGTGTCTCCTTCCCTCGGATTGCTTTTCCTTCTACTTTATCCATTCCTACTTACTCCTAGCATTGAAACATCCCTACTCTCGTACGCATAGGAACTCCATATAGTAGTTTTGCAATTTTGTAGAAGTGTAGTGTTTCCACAGTCAACAGTGCCTGGTAGTAGTCGTAAGTAGAATGGCATTGCTTCTTTGCTCTCTGACTCCCAAGCCTTGTCATAGCTTTGCATTGGGCGAACTACTAAGAAAGAGAAGCACAGCTGAATTACAAGAAGCAAGAGATGCCAAAGGGAAGAAATTCGATCGCACCGTCTGTCTCCTTCCTACAACTACCTAGTCGTAATAGTAAGTAGTACTCCGGGTGTAGTAATAGTAATAGTTGCAGTAGTTAACCAGAGGAAGTTTTGTGTATGAATGAAATGAAGGAAGAAGAGGTAGTGAATGTGTTTAGAGAGAAGAACAACTGTATGCGTACACAATGCACTGTAAGAAAGGTGTACTTTGGCCTGGTGCTACTATTTGTGCTTTATATGGTATTATTATAAAGTCGGGTTGTTTGCTGCTGCTGCTGGCCGTCTGACTTGGCTTGGCCACGTCATGGCACGCCAAGTGCAACTTGTGTACGTACATAATATCTTACAAGAAACGACGAGTGCCAGGGTATTTGTCAACTATCGATTCATGCAGGATACAAAAGACAGGCCATAACTCACCCAGCCAGCAAAAGTGAGGAAGAGAAGGAAGAGAAAACGGGAGTAGCAATAGCAGGCATGGCCTGCCTGCCCTTGCCAGGCCAACCAAACTAACTTCCCGTGTGATCACAGCACAGACTTTTTACTCCTTGCGTGCACTAAACACACAGAGAAGTAGTACAACCAGCAATGCATACAGTAGCCCCTATCCAAAACTCTTTACCTTGTTAGTTTATTGCAAAGAATCCCGTTAGCAGAACACAGGAAGGTCTATAGTCATATATGTACCGCAGAGGAGTACACATACGATGCCTGACGGATATGGCAGTAGCAGCGGCAGCAGTTTAATAACTCACTATCAGTGATACACTCGTGCTTGTGTATCAATCTGCTACTAGTAGAAGAGAGGAAAGTCTGTGGAAAAGTCTTCAAGTCTTAAAACGGTATTCTCAACTTCTTACATAAAGAAAGCAACGTTGTCTACAGATTAGATTCATTTTGCACACACACACAGCACCTATAACTGGCATTAGAACAACCTACTTAGCTGCGAGAGATTTCTGGCGATGTATTTATACCATCTCTTTCGCTTCTCTCTTAACGACACGTCGCCTTAAATTAAACGCTTGACTAAGTCCCGAATTTTTTATTCTTATTTGCACTTCCTGGCGGAAGGAGCCAAAGCAAAGATATAAAAAGAGGGTCTAAAAGACTTTCGTGACGTTGCAAACGCTACGCTCCCGGTTTTCCTAACGTAAGGCTGCGAGAGCCTGACAGAGAGATACATATGCTACACGTAGAATATTTAGATGGGTGGTATAAAGGCGGGTAAAGTTATGGTATGACCGAAGTGTGTCGTGTACAGTATAAGCTACAACTTTTCTACATTTGTGCTAGTGCAGGTCTTTATCTGAGTTTTGTGGAATGCGAAAGTTAAATGTACACAGTAAGTACTGGTGGTACTTATTATAGTTGTGTTGGCGTATAAAGTAGCAGTTGAAGTAGCCGAGGAGAACTGTGTATCTAACATCTCAGATATTCACTTGGAGAATTTAAAGACAAGCAGTTTCGCAGTTTTGGCTTGGCAGGGCTCGTATTGCATTTTGCATGGCATTACTACTTGAGTTGACTTTCTTTGACTTTACATTAGTACTTCAAAAGCTGTAGTGGTAGTAACTGTAGTGGTGGCTGTAGTTGAGTCCACTATATTTTACTGCGAGAGGAAATTGCGATGGCGCAATGCAGTTGCTCCGTGTCTCCGTGAATTTGCGAGAGTTTACCCATAATTAATTCCTCTTCTATCCTTATGGAGATTGAGAGGGAAAGTGAGAGAAGCGAGCCATTGGGTCCGCGTAATGGAGTGGAGAACAGCTCATGATCCATTATTATTATTTCACAGAGCTGAAGAGAACGGAATTCCTTCCTCTCTTTCTAACTCTCTATCTCTACAATTGGATTTACCATGTTCAGTTTTCATTTACTTACTTTCTCTCAGGCATATACTTTCCAGAATGTGACAAAGACAGCTTTTACTTTGGTGCGAGATATGAGTGCGTCTGTTATACAAAGTAAAAGTGTGTGAATGGCACACACAGAGTAGAAGGCTGTACAATACCTAGGGAACAGGCACACGCACACACAGAATGGAAAGATAAGCCAAGCAAGTGAAGACTTAACGAGATAAGCAAGACACTGGGCTCCATCCGCCAGATCCGTTTCACCAATAGAAATTTGTACTTGGATAAACTTGAATAGAATTTTCCTTTGGCATGTACTAAATCAAAGTTTCTCCTTGTAAATCTGTCTTGTAAGTAGAAGATATGGAAAGGGTAAGAATGGAAATGTGTGTATAGCTAAACTCTTATGGTCTGTTCTTCTTCTTCTTTTCTGTATTTTACTTTACAGTCATTCATGAGTGTGTGTCTTCATAGTTGGTTGCTTTCACTTCTCTAATGTGCTTAGCGTCTAAAAGTATACGTATTCCATTACTATTTCGGGTGATGAAGACACTACAACACTTTACTTGCCTCTAATCTCGTAAAAGAACTTCCTGTGTATACTACCATCAGCAGAACACATACGGCAATTTAAGTTTTTTCTCAACCATTGTAAGTATTTGCCGGCAATGTATGTCGTTACTCTTTGTTTACTGTTTTTGCACTTTTAGGTATCCAGACACACAGGGGTTTTATACACTACGTAATAAAATGTCTGGTTGTATATGTTTTAAATCTATAAATTTCGGCCATGTTATCATGTTATTCCTCTTGAATTGCTTTGTCCTCTAAAAGTTAGTAGATAGGTACCTGTGGAAATACAGAGTGATTTTTTCATATTCGAGCGGAGCACTAAGACAGTTTTATGAATGGAAACAAAACTGAAGAGAAAGCTACTAAATGATTTACAACGATGTTTCAGGGAAGGCATTGAAGGCAATACAATTACCGAAAGGGAACGGGTGGATGCAAATGGATATATCAGCTTAAGTGTCTGGACTTAAGTATTAGAGTATGAAAATGGAGTTTGATATTGTAGTATGGTAAGTATGAATCTGAATTAGGCATTTACTTTCCATTTCCGTCTCCTTTCTGAAGCACTTAGGAAAGTCTTGCATGGGAACATTCCATATGATGTTGCAAACCAATACACACAGTAAAGATAGAGATGCCACAAATTCAATTCAATTCCATCTAACTATCCTCGGCTTTTTCCCATTCAAAGAAAATACTAGTAGTTTCTAGTTTAGAGTAGATATGAAAAATCCATAATATTGGCAATAAGCATATAATGGTAGGTATACTCACCCACACACACACACGTTACTGTAATGTAAAGTACAGTCTTTTTGTGTGCAGTCCAAAAGCTTCTGTAGCAAAGGAAGACAAGACCCTCAGCTCAGACAGCTTTTACACAGACATACTCACTTCTAGATACGCAGACTTACTATTACACTCATAGACACCAAGTAGGCACTCACGGTAGCTATAAGTTCCATGTGAAATGTGTGTGTGAATCTAAACTGTGTGTATAAACTTGAGGATACTAGTCATATCTGGTAATGCTAAGTAGGAGATTCGAGAATCTTTTTTCTTGGTGCTATGTACTACACATGGAGATATGTAAGTACTTGTATACACCATAATGTATATTTGGATTGGAGGAAGGAGAAGTAGAAAATAGGATGTACATGGGAGAAAAGCCAGTTTTTACTTTTTACAAATACGGCCGAATGCGACAGGGTGCAATTTGAATCGGTTGAACGTTTCGCTGCGTTAAGTTGGAGGGAAAGTAGGTAGGTAAGTAAAAAGTGAATGCGATATGCGATGTGGTGCTCAGCTAACATAATACGAAAATACAAGAAAGAAATGGAGTAAAGCCGTTTGCTAAACGTAAGCTAAGCGAAGCTAAGGTGTTCAAGAAACACTATCCTAGGAAAATACATAAATCGATTTGAAAGAACAGAACACATAAAATTCCATCCAAACTTCGGCTCTCTCTCTCGGCTGCCTCCTCCAAATTCTCACGGCTCTGTTTCTTCGTCTCTACTTCTCTCTCCACTCTCTTTTACTTTACATCCAATAATGTTGAATATGTTCATAGGTTGTTACTCACTCACACGACCACTTTTCCCTCCTGTCTGCCTCGACTTGATTCAACTCATTCCTCTCCCAAACTAAGCCAAACTAAACTCAACCAAGTCAATCCAACAGAGAACCTATTCATCCGATCCAGGTTGTTATTGTATCTCCCAACTTGAATTCCCTCACTTTCTTCAGCAAGACTTGTGCTGTACAAAAAGTAGTTTGGTATAGCTGGAGGCTAAAAGAGAGCAGGCCAAATGAAATGGCTCAGGGAGCACTTTATTAGATCAGAACGAAAATTTATGAAATTGCACCTTGACAAAAACCCTTGGAATATTGAAGATGCTTACGGTAAATCATGAGTATTGATAGCATTTACAGCCAATTCCGCTATAGACATTCGGTTATTCACATTATGTGCGACGTAGCAGGAGCTATGGCCAAAGGATTCAAACTTTCTTACAATAAACAGAGTGTGGCAGTTACATCAATGCAATGAAAGTAAACGAAAAGGTAGTTCACTGTGTTATTTTTGAGGAGGCAATGGAAAACGGTAATATAGCGGAATGTAGGTGAATTGAGTGAGTAAATGCTTTTATAGTTATTCCTTCGTTTCCACATCATATATACTTAGGAATAAACTGGGGGAGGTGTTGCAAATGGAAATGGGTCTACCTATTTCAGAAAGACTTACAATGTAAAGCTGGTCTTCAGTCCAAATATCACCTCACGACCTTTACTCACACTCTTGTCTATAGATTCAACTAAATTACCCTGAGTAAAATGAAATATGCTTTTCAGAGCCATGAAATCATATCATTTCCCCAGTAGCAATTTGAAACCACTTTACAAGTTAAAATTCGTCGTACACTTTTGCCTTTGTGCATATTTACCATTGTAAAAACTACAACACAAGCTGAAGTACATATCTACTTTGCTAAGTCGTTTTCGGTGCTAAGCAGTTCAATAAATGAACACTATCGGGCTTTACTACTTTTACACCCGGTGCTTTATCACTTGGGCAGAATTAAAGCACCTGAACATAAAAAATCCTCACAAAAGAAACACGGAACACTCCAATGATTCCAATCCAACTACTCTACTAGTAGTCTTAACATTAAAATCCAACGCAATTTATTACCTTGTTACCAAAATAGCTTTGTAGGACACAAATTGTAATAAGAACGTACAAACGAACGACATAATAGCTCTGTTCTGCACTAGTACGCTTTTAAAGACCAGTCAAATACCCTTGTCACACATTATAAACAAATTTTCCTCAAGTTACAACAAAATTCTAAAGTACCTACCTATAACCACCTACCTAGGCCGAGAACAGATCAAATTATATAACATTAAATGTGAAATAATAGTAAAACTATGAAATATTAATGTAACTACGTACCTAAGTGAGGTTAACGCAGCACAATGGACTTAAACACATAAAGTGGCTGTTTCTATACTGTCATGCATACAAAATAACCTGTCTGCATACGTAAGCGTTAAGATGACATGTGCCTACATTACTACGTGTGTACGCAATACAGAATAGTTCCTAGTTTTAAAGCCGCGGCTCTACATGGAACGTTCCTTACACACACATTTGAAAACTGGAAACTCATTTCTATGAATGAGATGGCATTTGAGCGATTCTCTTGCCTTATTCCCTTTGGAGACTACAATAGACACACACCTACACAACAAGGTTTAGTTCATCTGCTTCGCTTGAGTGAGTGAAACCAAGTAAGTTAACCGCCATTCCATTAAGCGAATTTATCTCAGCACTCATACAGATGACGTAGAAATGTAATGGTTTGATCTGGAGAACTCCCCTTTTGTAGTATTACACTTTCCTCGCTGTAGCTGTCGGTGAATGCTCTGTTGTTTTCGATAGTAATATCCATTTCACTGAAGCAATGGGATCGAGTAGTCGTAGTAGTAGTAGTAATATTAGTAGTAAAAGTGTAAGCAAAGTCGCAGCCTTGACTCTCTCGACTTAACGCAGAGAGAATGCAAATGTCAAGCCAAGCTATCATTTCAAGTCCACTATACTAATACCAATATCCCTCTTACACACAAAGTACACATAGTTGATATTTGCTAGACACATTTACTCTGGAAAGTTCGAGTGTTTCGAGTATTAGTAAATGTATTACGATTTCCAAGCTTTGGTTTCGTTTTAGGTAACTTTTAATTCAAGTAACATCGCTGCGCTCAAGTTCCTTTACAATCCGAGTATCACTACTACATATATACGTAGTAAGTAGTATATTTGGGCTCTCGGGTAGGCATGAAGGTATAGTAGAGTACTTGAGTTGAGTATGTATAATCATAGTCAAGTTGAAGTTGACTTGACACCATCCTCCTACCGCAGCACCTATCCAGTTTCAAGTCAGTGGCAGACGAGAGAGAGAGAGAGAGAAAGGAAAAGAAGCACAGGCTACTAACCAACAAACTATGCCAAGTCTTTATGTTTCTCTCTCCCTCTCTCTCCCTCTCTCTTGATTTTCTCATGGTCGTCTCCTGACTCTGTCGAGTGAAGAGTTCTCATGACTAATTAATGAAATGTGTAGAGACCCTGGTGTGCGACTACTTTCATTAGGTTGGCTATGCAGAATGATAATATAACTCATTGTCTCTACACTGTGTCCGTATATGCTTTAACTGTTATATATACACTTACAGATGGTAGTTTTCCATAGTAAGTGGAATATAGCCATCATTACTACCATCCTTCCATCCACGCTCTCTGTCTTTAGCATCATATGGATTAAATAGATAATAATCGTTATAGGCTTTCGTGTGCAGGTAAATGCGCTCCCATACCACACAAATGCATAATAACGTGACTTCCACTACGACTTTTTCTCCACTAATGCTACTCCTGTCAATTAAATATTAAGGACTTACAGCATATACTTAGGTACATTAATATATCAGGTACATTTACTATATAGTTTTGGGTACATCTATTAACATACATACCTATATCATATATATACTGTCCTATGCACCTACACTTATATAAGTTATAATTATATGCTTGCACTTATATTAATAAAAATACAAGACACTAACATTATATTGTGGTTTACTTTATTTTCTATTCCGTATAACATGCGACTCTTTACTGTCTTTACTACTATAGTAGGAGTCTTTGTTTGTAGCAGGTTCATTGACTAGTAGCTAGAAGGGATTTACTACGCAGTACTAGAATATACATTATTAATTAAATTTTTATACACACTACTAA
This sequence comes from Pogonognathellus flavescens, assembly GCA_019776165.1. NCBI lineage: Eukaryota > Metazoa > Arthropoda > Collembola > Entomobryomorpha > Tomoceridae > Pogonognathellus > Pogonognathellus flavescens. Next base: position 19,294 of record JABASD010000342.1, read on the forward strand.
TAGCACATTGGTATCTTTAGTAAAGATACGAATGCCAATTGACGGTTACAACGTACATAATATAACGAAACGCTGACAGTAAAATAGGAGGGTAGTGAGTAGTGAAGTAGTAGAAAGTAGAAAGTCATGTCCGATAAAAATAGAGTTGTATTGTGTTGGTGTTTTTATTGGAGACATGCCATGCACATGTAGGATGTTTAAATTATAATGATGCGGCCTGGCTGTGTATGAGTAACCACGAGTTAGACATGTGTCGTCAGTTGTCAGCGTAAAAGTGTTTGGGAGCATTTGAGTGTAGAATTGAGGGAATGTGCTGCATAGTGAGTAGACAATTATAATTAATAACAGAAATATGGGACTTACGGCATTGTCGTGATTCCAAATGATATAGTTGGGTGGCTCGGGCGAATATTTGACAGTGCAGGTGAGGTTGATTGTGCTTCCTCGATCGATAAACAGATCTGGACCCCCAACTACTTCTGTCACCGGTTCTGAAATCACCAAAGTCACAACAAACATTTACATTTACTTTAGCCACATAAATTCGCAAACACCAAACTTTGCTTTGAGTTTTTCCCATGGATAGGCAAAAGCATCCCGTTTCAACCTCCTAAGCTGTCCGCATCCCCAGATCAGATATCAGGACTTCGCACTATTCGCAACGCATGTACGGGCAGTAGGAGGTATCTTACGACCAACATTTATCACAAAGAGTTTATGCTAAAGTACGATAGTTCCTACAGTTAATGTACACAGGACGACAACAAACAAACATATTTACATATATAATGGACACAGAACAAGTTTCACGCTATTACATTGAAATGGAAAGATTTCCCCGTCTCTCTTCTGGGCTGCGCCATGTAATGTTCTTGTGTGTACATTGTGTACAAGTACAAACTTCAGTACGTAGCAAGTAAATTCTGTCCATTGTATGTGTTGCATTATTGGAGCAGTAGGTATCTAAGTATCTACTTGGTTATATGTATTGTGCAAGTAATTTTAATCTCGTATATATTCTTCCTTTCATTCCTTTCATATAATGAACTACGAATAGAGCCGGGTTCCTAAGTGACTTGATTTGAGCGCACACATTCCGAATGTATGTCTACGTCCTAGGACTATCACACTATACACAATAAAATCTAATGTACTATCAACAAACGATGAGCTGTTGTTGTATTGTGCTTGTTTTCCTTTGCTTCTTGTGTGCATAGACTATCTCTGTATAAATAAACGTTGTTGAAAGTATTAGACATGAGGAGGCCGAGAGGAAAGGAGCATATTATTGCTGCTACACTTTACCACCACAATATTTGTGCAGTGGAGTAACTCTGGAGCAGCAGTTATTTTAGCCGAGAAGGGAGAAAGAGATAGAAAGAGACCACAGCAATAGTCTTCTTTCTCGTATTCATGTTCCTCACTTACGTTGTGCCTTACTTTCCTTTTTGCACAATGGGTACAATACATAAAAGCAAATGTATTCCCCTTTCCCTTCTATCTATCTTCATAAATTCCGGTGCTAGCTCTACAGGGTACTTTACAGCAGAAAAAATGCAATTTTTACTGTGGTTAAATGGCAAAGAAATAGACGAGCGTTCCAATATACTATTCATATTTATAATGATGCGGCTCTCTTGTCCCCTCCTGTCCTTCATTTTTTCTTTTTTCCTTCGCTCCAGTTGTGAACTGTCCCATGCTCACACTGTTCTCTCTCGAATACCATCACACATACACACACTACTCAAATTCCACCAGAGTGAAGTACTTAAATACTAGCAGAAACATAAGATTCAAGAGAAAAGAGTAAGGATCGATATCACACACAACGTTTACTACCACGACTATATAATTCCATACACCATACCCGCCTTACACGGTGCACACACTTTACTCTTACAGCGTAGCCAGTAGTAGTATTCCTATGGGTTGCAGTAACAATGCTTCTTTCACGTTCAGGAAGTATAATACTAAAATCCATTGGAAGGATTTCAACAAACTTATTTTTGTCCTAGTTTTTCGCTTATAGTCTTTTATATTATTTTCCCATAAGGACATCTGACTATCATTGATGCTCTTCTACAGTGTATTAGCATGCAGGAGGCGTTCATGACAAGGTAAAGATAGATTTTCAAAAAGGTTCCCTTATTCGTCTTATTCTTCTGTTGGTGAGTGTCTTTCAACACATATTTATACAACACACCATAGGCCATTGTCATTAGACAGATGCTCGACTTCGATTGTCTCAATGCATGGGCTTTTTTATGTATCCTTATAAATATTGTGTTTAAATATCACAAATAGTACTAGTGCAGTAGAATACAGTATAGAGTATGCAGTCTGAATGAGTGAAGCAATAAACACAAGATATCTGGACTACTTATTTGATAATATTACATACAGGGGAAGTGTACCTGAGTGCAGAGAATAGGATGCACAATAGTAAATGAGAGCAAATGCCACTAAGCGGCAGACTAAACTATAGTAAGATGGAACAAAGCCCCACCACAAGCGCACAACCCACAGGGAAAATAATCCGAAGAAATATGAGAGTAGTAGACATCACACTACGTAAACTTTACTAAAGAGAGAAGATACATCTGCTTTCAAAGCTTTTGAACTGAGAGAAAGTGAGAGAGCTAAAAAGCAAGCAAGAAAGAGGGAATAATATCATCATATCAAGAACACGTATGCGGCTATCGGCAAACATGGATTTCACCATAACATATAGGTGTACACCACACACGTTAGACTGCAATCATATCGTATAGAAATACTGAGTTACTGCACTAGTCTCAATCAGGGTTCCTCTTTCGTCTTTTTCTAAGTTTTTACATGCAACTGTAAAAAAGAACCCTTATCTTTGAGAATAAATCGTAAATTACAGGTAATTAACAATTTTTTTAAATCCACTGATTTCACGGTAGCAGAAAAAATACAAGATACTGTATATGGCACTCAAAGTAGAAAAGTGTAAATTATAATTAGGTGCACAATTTTCAATGGAGTAACAATACCAACACCAATATTACCTACAATTGCTTGTTTCATGGATTTATACAGTATTTCAAGAAATTAGCTGGAAGCGTCATAGTCCTTTAAAACACTCTTACTAAAAACCGAATAATATTTGTTGCAAAAGTGCAAATACATGTAGTGATGGTGTGTTATAAAAAACTGAAGGCCTACGAATGCAGACACTTGCACTATGGGGACTGTAGTGCACTGAGTTTTGTAGAGTGTGATATGTGTAGATTCTAAGTATAGACAGGATAAGTATGAAGAGACGTGATTGTGTGCTCGTCACGCATGGCCATCATTCACGAAAGTTTACGAGATGCAGGACCACGGCACGATTGCATTGCTGGCAGGACTACCTAAGAGATAGATGTTATGTGAATAGGTCGCAAAATCTGTCGACTTGGTTCAGCTTGACTTATCTCTACTTGATTCTCTCACTTTGCCAAGGTATCGTATACATTACATTGTAACTCTTTTGATCGGATGTGCTATAAGCTATTTGACGTAGTCAAACGAAAGGCAAAGAAAGAATCCATTGAATTCTGTCTGCATATGCACGTTTTCTTACATCACACTTACTTGTCAAATCAGAATGACCATCATTTACATTCATGGATATCCGCAGGTTGATGGGATTTCGATTTTCATCTCGCCCTGTCTTATCCATGCATTTCCACCGCCAAACTACTATCTCTATGCGCATCTTCACCAGCACCAGAAGCTACACACCCTATACACACAAAGTGCCTCTCCATGTCTGAGATATAAGATATAGACTGGAATCTGACACTCGGCTACGAGAATAGAGACTTGAACTCATACATTTAATATATAGGTGATACATATGCATGAATAGATAATAGCCTCACTCTATTTTCTGCATATAGAGCATTCAGTCATTGTTTAGCACCTTGGCCATTTGCTCACAAGGTCTGCTCAAGGTTTTCTGTATTGTTTTTGCAAGAGTGTAGTGTGATTTTGGTAACTTTCTATGAAAACAATATTAAAGTTAATTGCATAATAAGTTAAGAGAATTTAGGTCAGGAGATGTGTATTCTGTCAGATAATTATTGCTATTACATAATGCAAACGGATATTAAAAGCTGTGAGAGTCAGAGAAAGTAAGAAAAGACGCAATGAAGAGGCTTAGACTTCTCTTATATCATGTAAGATCACTTTCAGAGTGCTTCTCTCTCTCCGGGCGCAAGTACCTATGCAGATTTGAAGATGAGAAAAGAGCAAGAGAAAGGGTCTCGGTGGAGAAAGCCGAAGAAAGGTACTCCAAACACTCACAGTAATGTATAGTAAAGGTACATGATGTGATGTGATGTGCAAAAAAGGATTTGCACGCCGTTTGCCAGACAGGGAGACCTGGCCATTCCAGTCCGTGACTAGCGAAATGTTTTAGAGTGAAGGCTTCTGCTGTGCAAGAACTACTGCAGCTGAAGAATTGGTCTAGGGAGTCACTGCGTCGTTTGTTCGCCCAGATGAAATGAGTACCCAAAAATTCATCAGTCTTCCTTTTTCCTCATTCACTGACTTTAGTCAGGTACTGCTGTACTGCCACTATATTCTACTGCAACTCCCTAATATATCTCTATAGTCATTCTTTATGCTGTGGGGAAAGTACAGTTATAAAGTACAGATGAAAATCAGTTTCATCAATTCACCCACTATGTACCTACACTAGGTATAATTTACCTTGGAACAAGAAATGTAAACAAGTAAAATATTAGTATCCTAAAGGCTCGGTTTGATTCCAATATTTTTCATTGTCTTTGCTTACAATCATGATATTGTTTTTACAGTTACATACGCGAAGTAAAAATAAAATACTTTGGCAACTGGAACATGTATCTCCATTTGCATTACTGGAGTTTACCTGAATATAACTACTTCGTTTACTTTACGAAATTACAAACTGTTCTGCTGCTCTTGACTGGCTGTAATATTCTGTTGTTTGAAGGTAGCAGTTTAAGCGTAGGCGTTTGTCTACACAGTCTACAGGATTTTAGAGTAGAGTGCTACCTGTAGTTACAGTTTTACTATGTGCAATTGTCAGAATTGTGAAATAGGTCTTCAGAGTTCTCCAATGCGTTATATACAGGATAGAATGCCTATCCGTTGTATGCTCACAGTAAAAATATAAAAAAGATTATATTTAACAGATCTATACAATTATATGCATAAGGATGCTTGTAAGTTGAAAGCAGGAGCTATGAAATGCAAAGCTACTTGTAGGTGCCTTCACAGATAGAAGTGACTCTGAGAGTGAAACTTTGACTAGGACTATAGGACAAGCGTCTAAGAGAATTATAAGAAGACCTAGGAGCTACCTTGCAGTTGTTTTAGCTGTGGTGGAGCTAAGGGTAAGATTTGGGTGTAATATATGTATTATACATCTACCTATGCATGTGTAGCAGAGTTTTGTCCTTCGTTCCTGCGTTCTTCCTCTTGAAATGTCAAAACGGAGCGAAGAAGTCGAGTAAAGTGAAGAGCTCCTTAGAGAAACAAAATAAATGGAAGTGGAGTCAACGTAATCTTTGCTCTATTGAATAGTAGGTCGTCCATTCTATATAGATGAGCAACGGCCTCCCACCTCATTTGCATCTTTTACTCTTTCTCTCTCTTTCTCTCACTTATCCTGTCCTTTCTTTCGCCTATTCTTGACTTCACAATGTAATGCGGATATGAGACGTTTCAAAGTTTTTGTGTCACTTGGCTACGCCATTGCATACCATTCCGGGACCGAATTGTCTTGCCGTGGCGGTAACTCGTCTATAACAATATAGCATTACTTATCATAACCATAACCCACCTCTAGGCTTTGCTTTAACCTAGCGATGCGCACCGCTATGTAATGTGCCTGCTATAAGGACACACTTGCCAGTAGTAAGTTAAATGACGAAAAAGTGAACCTTGGTAGTCTTCTCACTTGCTTTCCTTCTGGGACAAAAAAGAGACACTCTCAGTTTATGCTGAATACTTTGGTGACTACTGTGGGGTTTTTTCCATTTTCTCCAGCACAGAAGGAATGATAAATAAAATGACAAAGTTGTAAGCTTTATTGTTACTATACGCCGTTCTTATTAGGAGAAAGTATTATGGGAGCGATACAATGGAACACTACTGCTATGCAGATTGTGCTAAGCTAACCACAACTTTTAAAGATCAAATGTCTTTGGGAAACCCTACGTTATATTATTGAAATAGTTTTTTGTCATATGCTATGCACAATAATACTCTATGACATAGATAAATAAATACACTGTGGGAGTTTGTATGTGCTTTATGCCTATTCATGGCCTGGTATATTCATAGTGTGTGTAGCACTGTACATTGAACATACACTGAGTGTAACACACTGTCGGAAACAATTTTTTATTATGGCTTGTCCTTTATGCCTACGTGTAGTAACGATATCTACACACTGTGAGACTGAGATTGAATCTCTGGGCGAGCCGATGTGGACAACAGGATAAGTTTCATCTAACTTACCTAACTCGACTTTATTCTGCCTTAACCAATCAGATTCCCATTAGATTTCTCCTGTACGGAGTATACCTCTATTATACAGAATGCACTACTCGTGTAAGTACACCATATAATGCAATGTATAGACAAATGGGAAAAAAGTACAAACTGCGACAGATCTAGTTTGTTTCTTCTACCTTTCTCCTTTAAGTTTACAGGGCTCTCTTGTGCCCTGTTTTTCTTTACAACTCTTCCAGCGACGCAATCGATTTTTACATCAACTGAGCAAACCATGCAGTACGTTGTAGTAAAACTACTAAGTTATATGCCTCAGGTCAATACAAAATTTGGTCGTAATGTTTTGTTGTATTTTAATAAAAGTATTTTCTGTGTCATTCTTTGTGTAAGTCTTAGTATCTAATCAACCTAGAGCGTTGTGACCTCTTTGCTTTCTCTCACAGCACCGAAAAAGTAATTGAGTCCTTCACTCTCTCATGACTCCGGAGCGACTTGTAGTATTCTCACCGTTCTTTTTACTAAATGTATGCTACAACAACAACAAATCAAAAAACAACTTTGATGCAATTATGATGTAGTAGTAGGCGAAATGGGAAAGGCAAATTAAAAATCAACTAGCCGAAGTAGAAGCAACAACAAATTCTTGAAGGTTGACTCACACAGAGGTAAGTATATAGGTACGGTACACAGAAGTACTTTGATAAATATTGTGATCTGGTGCTACGTAGTTTGTGTTTGAGTCTGCAATCTGTATCCGGTTCGCTCACAGTAGTGCAGTCACAACAAACGGACTTGGTGTTTCTTAAGAAGTAGTAGAAGTATCCAATATCCATCCCCGTGCAGTGAGTAAAGCAACATGACAAGAGTTATTAATGTAACATTTGGGAAAGGGGAGTTTTGTTTAGATGGCATGGCAGATCAACATCTGTACACTCAGGAGAACTGGGATTTTAGGTAGTGACTACATGCACTTTGCTTATATATGTAGAGTATATTTTCTAAGTTGGAAGAAAGTAGATGTATGTTTCTTTAGTTAACTACCCAACAAGAGGCCTTGCGAAAGTTATGTAGTATGTCTTCATGCCAAGTCATGACATAGATGGAACTCATAATAGAACACGAGCAATATATATCATATCAGAGCATGCCCATGCATGCATATTATATGTATGCCCATAAAAGAAATGTTTTATTTCCTATTTATTGGTGTTATATGTTATATCTACAAAGGTGGAGAGAGATTTCCAGAAATGCTACGTGTGTACTCACACACACAACATGCTTTACTGCAGGCACCAATATCCGCACTTCCTTCTTCAAAAGCACAGCAAAACAACCCAACTTTTAATGGCACGTGTCGTGTGAGACTCTACTACTCTCCTTCTGATTTTCTCTCTATAGTACAAATCTCCTCCTGAGATTTTACAACTGGAAGTTCAACTGGAGAAAAATTATTAAAGAAACTGAGGAGAAACAGCATGAAATCCGTTGCTGCATAAGTTGGCAAACATTTTGCATGGGAATACTCTCAGTATCAACATAAGCAATAAAAACGTACAGAGTATGTATAGGAAACACACTCATTTAATTATGACTATGGATATGAGACGATGCATTTATTATTATTCTGAACTATAACCTGAAAATATTTACTAATGTATACGTATTCAGTGGAAATGCACAAGACAAACATTTTGTTTCGCCTTAGTTAGTTAGCAGTACCTTGGCTCAGACAATCATTCATCATGATCAAGGGGGACACTCATTAGAAACGTGCCATCGCCTTCCTTTGTTTCCAAAACTGGCTGAATGCGCACTTTATATGCATATCATATAGAATGAATATTTAGCAGTTCTCTGCTGCCACTGCTGCTGCTGCAATGTATAAAGTATTCTATTGTATCGTTGAGCATGCAAAAGGAGATACTTGACTTGGCATTTGCATATTATTTACGTTGAACGCAACACGTGAGCTATGCTCCACCAACTAACGAAAACGACAGCTTTTATGGAAATAATAAACCATTATGAAATGGACAACTATTTATACTCATTTAGATTTCGGCAGGAAATAAATGTTCTATATAACTACTACTTGCAGCAAATACGGCTTTTGTTAGTCTAGCTGTGACTTGCACGTAGGTACAATTTAATCAAAGTTAGTTGCAGTGTAATAATGTGAGTAGATGCGTGGGGTACACCCACACGTGGGCCGTGTGCCTGCCATTATTAAGTGAATGAACCTGTGCATTTTAATTAGCTTTGATATATGTAAGTAATACAATAATCATACAACTACTAATACTCTGTCAAGTGAATTATTTCCTTATTGTCTCTCTGCTGGAAGTGTTTAAATTATTGCTGCTTCAGGCACAAGGCATCAATTAATCAACTTCTGTTTTCACAAGCCGTGCATTTCATATTTCATACTCTGGTTGCATCAATTCAGGTTTTCTTTCAATAATCTATATACGATAGTAAGTGTTATATGTGGGAAAGAAAGCTGAGGAATTCGCATATGAGAAGAATGAGAAGGGCAGAGAGAATTTTACGATTTACAACAGAAGACGCGTATTATAGGTGCAGTGAAACGTTGGAACATATATAGTATATGATTTAATGTATAGACATTGATTATTGACATCCCTCTGACTTTGGTATTCTCTATCGCGTGTACAATAATGTACGTGTCTATAATCTATATATAGTCAGAGAGATAAAAGATTCGCTACCAATTGTGCAAATATATTAAATTCCACAACATGGTGAATTGTTCAGTTGTAAAATCTTCCACAAAAACCCAACCAAAGAATTCATTATTAAATTCTGACGAGCGATTGCACTTGTGTAGAATGTTTTTAATCTACGCATCTAACACACAAAGTTCATGACACGAGAAAGAATCCAACAAACTTAAATTTTGCATTGCCAAACACAAAAGAAATTCTCGCAAGGAAATAAAACAAACGCTGAGCAAAAGCCAAGTAAGTTTTAAAAGAGAAAAGTTTGGAATGAAATCATTAGATTATGAGTATTTTATATTGCCATGTTTCCCAATGCCAGAGTACAAGTTCTGTGGTAGGTACTTCAGTAAAAATGCACAGCTATATTCTCCCTCTCTCTCTCTCTGTCCAAAAGCATTCCACATACTTTCACCATCAAATGCAACCTATATACTACAACTTATATTTTTTTCAAGAAAATAATGCTACTGCTATTTCTACTACACACAATAAAGACTATTAGCACACACATACTACGAACGATACAAGAAAGCTGCAACACATTACTAGTGTAATGTGCTATGGTGTAATAATATGTAGTATAGCCCCCATAGCGGGCAATAAAGTATCTACTACTGTATTTTGAGCGTATGCATTAGGATTTGCTCTATTTTCCCTTCACAATGGTGGAAGTGGGAACTATGTGTTTTATATGCATGAAGATTTTTGCTCTCTTTGGTCAGCTCAAATTGCCAAATCATAACTTGGGCAGCATACCAATATCATTACGGACATGCACACTTCTCGTAGACTCTGCGTGCATCGCCACCATAAAAATAATAAGCTCCTTGGCTTGCCTTGCCCTCGTCTCTGGCCCAGTGGACTCGACTTTGTTTTATGAAGCAGATGAATCTAAAAGAGTTCTTTACACCGTCCAATACTTACCAACGTCCCTATTAGTTCCTGTATATACATTTATTTATGTACGTACGTACATTTCGTGTATATATCTACACTAAAACTCCTTCCTACTACACACTTACATTTATAATCTATCCACTTTCTCAGCTCTCCTATAACACCAACACACACACATTTTTGCAGCAATATACATACTGAGCTTTGCAAATAGTCGTCCTGCCTTCTATTATTTTACGAACGTGCAGTGACTCTACACAGTATCTATATTTTGAATATCACCAGGAGTAGCCGTGTAATGTGTGTACATATGAAGTGGTAGGTATTTAACCTACAATAATAATCTACTTGTGAGTCGGCTGATATTATACAGAGCAAAATGTCCTACATGGATATTCATAGAAGTAGAATAGCTACAGATATATGTAATAATATACTGTAGGAATATTAGCCTCTCTAGTCTGAATGTGCAGCAGTTCTTCATCACAGTCCAAGTATTGATGGAAGCAAAACAACTGCCGCATGCCGGCTCCTTCAATTAGCATTTCCACATTCAAAATTATAACACCGCGTGAGTAAGTAAGCTCAAATTTGCTAAAATGCGAAATCTACTTCACAGTGGACTTGCCCAACGGATTTTCAAACGTCGAACTTCCTTCATGTCAGACTCGACTTGAAATATAAAATCATAACCACCGTCGTGTGAGATATAAAGTGAGCTGTGATAAACTGTGCACACACACAGTGTAAAGCAAAAGCACACTTTCACATTTCACATGAGTATTTGCTACTACAAGTAGAACAAGGCAATACTTGGAATTTCATGGTTACGCACACTTTAGCTCACTTCACTTAACTTCACCTTCCTTTTCACGTCCATCAACTATAATGAAAACAAAATGGAATCTTTTTATATTTCTTTATACTTAATGTTTCCAAGACATGTACATGGGCAAATAAGTACTATATATCCAATCATATAAAAGCATTTCCTGCTTCTTCGTTCAAATGGTAATGTGGGAGGTAGTGGCAATGCGATGTGAAGTAACTAGTAAAACTTTTTCCCAAAGGAACACATACACTGCCAGGCTAATTTCATGTTTGTAAATATCTGTCTAAAGGTAAATACAGTTGCCTTATCGCTTTTGATGGCAATATAAAATCCCATTGTGTTTTAGGAAGGGTAAAAAACTATTACAGTCACATTCAATTCACAGATTGTGTGTGTGCTCATTGAATTTGCATTTTATACTCATGCTCGTATTCATTCTACCATACTTCTTGTTAGTGCTTCCCCAAATTTGGCTACAGGTACAGTACACAGTGCAATGACATTATAATACCTATACAGACTTCTATTTGCATAAGTACATTGAAAACATTTTCCAGCAGATGATTCACCGTGTATTACATTTACATGGTATATACACATACGTATGTATATCCTTTGATGCACATGAAAAACACGATGTAATATTATTAGCTACAGTATTATTTGCTTCACTAAAAGTGCTCGTTGTAAATGAGCGAACTGAAATAGAGTTCGTTTGCCATTGCACACAGAGTAATAAAATGACGTGGATCAATGGAAGGGGTAATACAATTTCAAATTTCATGTAATGTGAATATTGGCTGTAAATGTGACGTGGGCGCACTGGTAGCTATGATATGGTCTCTTTGCCTGTCGTGCTGATTTTCTTGTAGCAACAATACCTACATTTTCATCAAAAGAAGCAAGCTTCTAAGCTAAAATGCAAATTTGTCGTGCAAACACATAAGACATGCATATCATACCTGCACAACGCTCACTTACTGAAAATACTAAGGAACGACAATTCTATTCAAGTCATAAATGACAAAATGAAAGCATAAAAATAGTCGGGTGAAATCAGATAAAAAGAAAGTTGAAAATACTTGCGTCAGCGTCACTGAGCACCGTTATTGCTTCTCCGACATCTTTCACAGGGACTTACTGTACCTGCACCTATTCAAAATCTACAAGTACACATTCAATTTACTACGAGTAAAAATTGAGAAGTGAATGAGAATCCCACCAAGAGTAAAAGCCATTTCCTCTGAACTCTACTGAACTATGCGATTCTGAGAAATCATAGAACTAACAGCCAAACCGGAAAAGGAATGGAGCCAGAGTCAAATAAAGTTCCCCGTTAACCAAAGACGGGCACCTAGTTATATTTTATCTGTATTTCCTATACCCTCTAACTTTCTCTGGTTGAATGTAGTGCAAGTACACCATTCCTATTATTAGGTCCACCGGTAGGTGAATGTTATTGTCTACAACGTGAATGTACTCTCTTACAGATCTATGGCTAAGTGAACTTCCTTGACTACAACGTGTAGGTACAAGGTCTTAAGCCATTACAAACACATATCCACGGTTTACTGGCACAGAAAGTACAAATCATTTGCTCATGTGGTCTCAAATGTACATACATCTCATCAGATTTGAGCAACGGCCAAGTTGTCTATACAACCGCGATATAATGTGCGGTGGACTTACTCAAACAGAAACTGTGTCTACTGTGTAGTAAACCCCTGATACCGAAGACATTACCACTACACTACTACTGGCGGGTGCGAGGAACACAACACAGTCTTAAACTACCATGCCACATGGAATACTATACACCGATATATGAAGTCATCTAAAGCTAAGATTTGATAATGTGTATAGTGGGAAGTTGGTGGATGGAAGAAAACTCACCTTTGTTCGTCCTGTGTTGTCTTAAGAGTAAAGTATGAACACAAAAGGCAAGTTACAAACTCTATCAGTCGAATGAAGACGAACTTTTTGTACGAGGCTGACAAAATAAAAGGATTGAGCCTACTAGCCCAGTTTCGTTGTTGCTTTGCTGGAACACAATGGAATGGAGAGTCATAAGAGAATTGTCTTGTGTATATCTGAATGCATTGTGTATAGAGGTCTGTTTGATATTAAAGCAATAAAGGAGCCCTGTGCCAGTGTGTTCTATGGTTTTTCTCTTGCACACAGAATGCAGCCTGCATAGCTTGAATAGATATTCCGTACTCCTCTACCACCACACACACAGCCAACGTTGAACCGAACAGAGTACATAGAAGAACCATTGCTATAGAAAAGTTAAGTTGTATTACATTGCCATGGCGTGTCTTGCCTTGCTGTGTTGCTGACAAGTCGAGCAAGTCGAAAACAACTCCCATCCCAATATCCCAGAGACGAGACCGCCATCAGTTCGTCGGAGGAAACCTCATTTAATTATCCTCTACTGTTGCCCTCATCCTCAGTCTTTCTTGCCCTACTTTAATCCCATCACTTTTACATAATCCACCTTCTCATTCTGTTCAACGCATTCCTTTGTACTTTCCTTTAAACCACGACTAAAACGTTCCTGGTATTTTCTCTCCTTGTAGCCATTACGTCGTGTAGTGAAGGCAGCGCTTAAGCTCCCGTCCTAATGCACAACCAACTTTCACCCTTTGTTGACTTTCACCCACTCATTCATATTATTGTGTCACACTTTATAAAACGGTTCCACTAACATCTTTATATGCGTCTGTGCAAATATTCTTTGTAGCAAAAAACGCCCGGAGTCGGTCGATAAGATTATATGGCCAGGTTGCTCAACCTTCTCTCTCTTTCTTTCTCCCACCCTGTCTCATTCTATGAGAGCAGTTACTTACTATTTGTATTATATTTTAGTTGGGCGACAATTTCTTTCAGTAACAAGGAGTACCTGTGCTGCGCTTGCTAAAAACAATGGTTTACGTATTTCATTTCCTCGTTTGCATTAGTTTGCATAAAACTGCAGTGGAAAGGTATTGTGTGCCCCTGCAGAAGTTTCTGTCTAAACAGGAAAGTTGTAAAGAAAAGAAGATAAGTTTGATTGCGATTTTATTTAACTTAAACTTCAAGCTGTGTCAACACCAATGCACTAAACACATACGCAAAGGGACAGAAAGAGAGCGAGAGAGAGAGAGAGTAGAATAACACAAGGCCAGACATGCAAAAGCTATTACACTACATCAGCAGAACTAATACCCCTACTACAAGTACAACTTGTATAAGTAGGCACACACAACTTGTACATTCTATGGTGACTGTGTTTGCATGTAACAAAGTACTCTGAGTACTTATTACTATTATTACGAGATATTTACATACGTACGTAGTCGTATATTGTCTGATTTCATCAGCCTTTTCATTTAGTTAAACATTTATCCTTGTCTTCGAAGCTTAACAAGCTACACTTGTGTGTGTGTATGTGTGTGGGTGATATTAGTTTATATACTATACGACTTATATAGAAGTGCAATGCAATGCTAGAAATGTTAGTACCCTTACTCTCAGTTCATGCATACAGATACCCGACAGAATTTACAATGAAGAATGTAATGTAGTGTAAGTAGTTTTGTACGCTAGCATGATATTATTATAATGGTAATAGCAGACAGCGTAAACCAAAAAGGAATCAGGAAAGTTGAGTAGAGTTGAATTGAGGCTCATGTCATTTAACATTCAAATTTTAATGTAAGCCCAAGCTCATCTCCAGTGGACCAAACCAAACGAATGGGACTAAACTCGTCCTGACGGAAAACTGAAGGGAATTCACCTACCACTATACCACACCACCACCATGCCCTATGCATATGTACTACTTGCACTTCCACGTTACTTTCTCTCATATTATACTTGTTGTAACTCTATACTCCACAGAACTATGCTGTTGTATGTCTGATGTGGTCTACTGTGTAGTTTGCAAAAGTGAGTAAACCATAAGTACATGTAGACACACGGAGAGAGCATTGCACATCAACGAACTCAGAAGTTCACAACTAGTAAGCATGTATCTACTATCTCTCCTTCAATACATACTACATAATAAGTTATATACTTTAAATATACATTGTTACACACATTATACATTTTAGTTTAAACTCTGTATTTATATGTACGATACTGTATACATAAGTAAGTGCACCAGTACAGAAATACTTGGATAGGAAGTAGAAAGTACCAGTAGTGGTGGTGGTGGAAGTACAACTGGGAAGTCAAGTGAAGTTTCTATGTATTTTCTACATGTTTGGGATTGGACGATGAAAATCAGGCAGACAGAAAGGGGGTACTTTGTATGAGGAAGATGCGCCTGCTGATAATTTCATTGGAGAGCCTATGGAAAAGGCAGCTTATTAAATTGAATAGAAGACATTTGGATTGCATACGTAAAGTAGCCTCAACTCTCTCACTTTGCAAACTGGGGCATTACTACATAACATGCATACCGTACATACATCGTTGTGTGGTGGTGGTTGAAGTTTAAACCACGCTTGTGTATTACTTGCACCAGTACTACTAGGTTCTTATCCATATTATATATTATTATACAATGCTATATCTTCCTGGTAGGTTAGTATAGTCATATATACAACTAAACAGGGAGACAAGTTGGCTTCAACTCAACTCTATTCAAATGTTGAGAGCCGTGAAAGGAATGTAGAGTGGAACGGAACGCAAGATAGCATACAGCAGAAAATAACGTCGCGTCTCTGTCTATTATATTTCGCCAATGTATTTGCACTACTAGGGCTACAGAAAAGTAGTTGAAGTTGTACGGAGTCTTATGAAGTAGTAGATATGTATTGTGTGTGTGTGTGTGTATTGCGAATTGCGATCATAGTGAAAGATATGATTTTCGTATACTGCATAGATAGTATGGTGAGTTCTTTGTGCATTTCTACAAGAGAAGAGTAACTGCACGTCCTTCATCGTCATCTTCTTGTGCAGATACATATAATAATATTATGTGTATTGTGCACTGGACTGCTCTGCTACTGTTCCGCTGACTGGCCTCTCTATTCTATGTGGCTCTTCGTTCCTTCACTCTCTCTCTCTTTGGTATTGTACGTGTGTGTTAGATATTTATAGAGGAGAAAGCAAACCAAAATAGATGAGCCAGAGAAAAGAGTGTGGAAAAGGAAAGCGCTGCATTACATGAAATTACCTACATACATTACATTTGATTAGATTAGCTTGTATTCCCTATGTGCACCACGGAATAATCTATATATGCTCCATATAGATATTTTCTCAATTCTGCTGTGGTGAATGTATGTGCTACTATCTTTGTTAGGGATGTGGTATGTAGGATGTACATACAATGCTAAGCTACAAGAAGCTGTATATTTTTTGTATGTGTGTGGTTGGTGATAGTAGATGTGTGTATGGTTATTAAGGTTGTACTTACTTAGCTACGGGCTACTTTGAGTATAGTACTAGCTGACCTCTTCTGCAAGAAAAGCAAGATGGAGAGGTCATTATGGATCGATACTCTAGGAAACATTAGCAACTCCTTTCAAAGGCGCAATTTCGCACAAAGAAAAAAGTTTACTCAATAGACAGTATATGTACACACATTATTTGAAAAGTTTAAAGTGGTTTTTTAAAAGTAGGTTGTGGGTGTTGTTTGTAATGTAAATTTCCAGAATGAACGAATTTTGAGTTCGAGAGCCGGAGAAAATGCATGAAGAAGTCGGTTTTGCTCTGTACATGCATGCATCTGGCAATGAAGAGCTTTTAAAGTCTCAACAAAGAAAAAAGGATATTGGTAATTAGTACTTCAAAAGTGTATGTAATGTACAAGACTTAAAGGTCTTCAAGTACAGGAATTTAACGACTAGGAGTGTTGTAGGCGGGAAGAGAAGTCAACTATTCCAGTTAATTTTGTTATACAAAGTGCATTTCTTGTGTAATTGCTTTGCGGAGAGAATAAGTAAGACGTGAAACTGAAAATCTGAAATCGAGCAGTTGAAACGAAGCTGGGAAGTCAAGAACTTGTGTGCCTTGTTCTTCTCCACTTGCAAACAATGAAAAAACTAGTACAAAGATAGTTTGGTGTTTTTTGCCGATCAAAAAATGCAAATGTTTCGAGTCAAGTCTGAATGATGTTCTTGTAGTTGTTTCAGACTACAAAAACGCTATAAAGTCCATACAACTTTAAAAGCTTTACAACTGCAGCTAGAACTACTACTAGAACGGGGAGAAAGGGCGTAACTCCATTCGTTGGAACTGATGTGTGTAAAAAACAAAAATTCAAACTAGTGCAACTCAAACTTGGAAGTTAGTGAAGCTGAAGATAGAATTCTTGCATTCCCAATTCCTAATAAAATTCTACTTCATCCCTCTGTTAGCAATTCAGATGAAATGTTCCAGGAGATTGTAAAAGAGGTACGAAATGAATGCAATGGACGAAATGTATCATCCTGTTGTGTTGAGTGAAGTATGTTATGTCAAAACTCGTCTTTTCGAATATTGTGAACCATACGACTACCTACCGGTAGAATAAACAGAGAAACACAATTCTACTGCAAGCATGAACTTAGAAATACATAGGAAGTGTAAAAATATTGTATTGCAGCTGCCAATACACATCTTGAGAAAGCTGCTGCAATGTCGTAGAAGTTAAGTGATTCGTGTGGATAAACAGAGACACAGTCTATAAAACACAGCATGTTCAGTTGCAATACATACATTAAACTACAATGACAGTTTCCTCAGAATGGCACACTCAAAGAAAGACTTGGATGGGTTTTTTACAACTCTTTGTGATATTTGACCTTGCAATAAACTTTTCCAAGATGAATTCGACTTGCACTACACGTACGTCTATCTCATCCTGTGTGAATCTTAAAAGCTTCTACGTTTTACACAGTTACAATAAAGAATTTTACACGGAAAGATATATTTTATTTTACTGCACATTGTCAAAAAAGAAGTACATTTTTAAATTATAAGTTGTGATCTTCTCAAGCAAACATTAGTACCTTTCAAGTACTTTTTTTGATTCGAAACGCAATGTCACGCTAGTACACTCATACAGTTGCAGAGAATAAATAACCTTGCGATATTCCTTTGAATTTGAACCACCATAATATTTGTACAATAGAAAAAGATCATACAAGCTATAACATAACAGAACACGAGACTGAGACGAAATAGCCAGAAACTAAGCGAAGCAGAGCATTTCAATAAAGTCGAGAGTGGAGTGGTAGAAAACGCAGTAACATGTTTATGGCTTCTCAATTCATTTGTTATGGAAAACCAGGTACAACTAACTGTGGATATAATGGAGATGGAAAAGACTAAAGGCCATTTCCAAAATGCCTTTTAGTGCTCAGTGTTGTATTGTGCTTTATTTTATTACATAATATAATGCAGTCCAAATATAATACATAGAAGCACTATATACCTATAACTCTACCAATACTCTTATGATATAATAACATGTAGCTTGAATTCTGCCAGTATTATATAGATAGACATTATACAACCGTTCTCCCTCGTTTAGTGTTGTTGCAGTAAAAGAGAACTAAAGACTTTATTATTTGCAACATGCATTCTGAATTTCTGAGTACACGTATTTGTATTTTAAGCTCTGAATGCATGTTCCTAGTCACTCACATTCTGAATTCTGAATTACTGTCACGGTTCTTAGTATGTCTATTCTTCTAAGGGTTTCTCATTTGACGCTGCACAAATAAACGAAGGTTCATAGCACTTTCATCATACACTATTCAATATTAGAACGAACAAAGCTTACACGAGACTTACCAGTCTTTTCTCTAATATTGCATTATTAAACTCGCAACGTCAATAAATATTATATCAACCACCTTGTAAATAACTTCTATACAGATACACTGTTGTATGACTAGGTATGTTCGTTATTATGTAGACATAAATGATACTGCTATGAAACTTTCTTTGTAGTCGTAATCCAACCTAAATTATTATTAACACAACCAACGACAACAAATCTATATAGCTAACGTTAACTATGTGAGAAACAAAATACCTACTAATAAATTGTCGTATCGGTACTTGGCAAGAGAAAATGTATTTATTAGTAGCATTCCTTAGTAAACTCCATTCTATTGTAATAAGGAGGCATTATACAGCATCCTTCTCACAATGGTACTTACGTAATTATTTTTAGTCATCAATTCAACATCAAACAAACACTCCTTCTATGCTCTGCTGCATTGAATTGATGTGTCAATTGAAATTTGTTGATCTGGATAGTAGTTGATAGTCTGATGAATGTAAATAGAAATTCAAATGAACGCATAGTATAATGTGAAGCCATTCGGATTCAGGAGAGAGTCCTCGGATTCACAGAAGGGTAATTCATTGATGAAAGTATAATCACACATTGAAGTTTGAGAGTAAATCCATGATTTATTTATTCGGAACCTCAAACACCTCAAAGAGTTGATGTAATTGTACGTTAAGTATAATGCACTGGGTTGTAGCCTTCTCACTTGCACAAGAGGAGAATGCGGGTGGTACGCTTTGGTGTAGTAATGCCTATGTGACTTTTAGAATTGCGTTTGCAGATTTATGTATTATTTACACCTACCTACTACTACTCGTTGTTGCAGCGCCTACATAATCTTCGTAATGAAATGGTTTTGAAGCTCAGTAATTTCGTTTGCATACACAGTACACCACATCTGACATCCGTGCTGCAACATAACAGTGGCTACGTGTGTCAGTACATTACAAGTACTATACTTGCATAGCTTGCATAAATAGCGCAATACTTAACTCCAGTCACACAGTCCTTTATTTCATTCAATTTTCTCTCTCTCGCTTTGACAACCTGTGATGTTGATAATGATGTGAGAACATGAGCTATAGAAGCACTCAGCTTTCAAGAACATTCCGAATATGTCACGCACGACCTCATAATAATAACAATAAAATGTGTATTCGTAAATTCAAAGTGAAAGCTATAGCTTTTATTCCTTCCAAAATCCCCGTGTTGCGCAATACGACTCACATACCTACAAACGTTATTGCATTTAAAATGTATAAGTACCTGTTTATGTGTAGAACAACCAAAATCTACTGCTTCGGTTTTTACATGAAATACTCAACCTGTCGACTTGTTTCTATGTGTGTGCTAATAATAGGCGAAAGAATGAAATACAAAGAAAAGTGCTGATGTGCACTACTATTGTGCGTAACAGAACAAGAAATACCGCAGACAGACGTGGTAACAATACCAATATTACACTGTATTCATCTCTTGCATGCATTCTGTGGTTTTTATACACAGTACCTATATGTATTTATAAATGTACAGAAAAATGTATTTCTTATAATACAAGGAGAAAACAAAATTATAAACTCTTTCTCTTATTTTCTTATTGACTGCATCCAGGATTTTGATTTTGGCAGCAGTTATTGATAACATTATTAAATTTTAGAAAAGATTCTCATTATTTTTTTATCGAGGAGAAAAAAAAACAGAAGTTTTTTCTTAGAAAAATAATTTATGTTATCCACCCTCGCTTGTCTCCGGTTTTTGCGATGCAGAGACTGATATGCCATTCGCAGGCAGAATGAGACTGGAGAAGTTTTACGTGTTTTTGTCTTACGATAATATATTTATGTTATTCATTAGCCATTATTTATAGACTGGTGAGCTCGGAGTATGTGACATGACAGCTTATGAGTTAGGTGTCAACTCCACAGATACAAAAAACTCTCCTGCTGTCTATAAAGTGAAAGTTGTCTATATCTCGGCACATCCGGCTCTTTCACAACAACTTTTCACGATTCTAACGCTATGGACTGTAGATGGAGATTCAAGTGCTTTGCTTGTGTTATGCTTCAGAATTGACATTGCCACTGAGGGCAGTACATACACAGCTAGGTATTTCTTATATGGACGCGAATCATGACTGGTGGATGAACTTGGAATATCATAGGACGGGTATTGTACGACTACCACTGTTGTGTAAAACAGTAATAATATTGCTTTGACGTCTTGTCTTTTCTGGTCTGCTGAATTCTTCTCTATCTTCTTGCTTTGGAGTATAGTCGCGTTTAGAAAGAAGATTCTTCACTCACAGACACAAAAATGTGTAATGTCGAATGCTCTTCAATTCTGTATTTGGTACTTCGAACTGTTTCAGGCAATATCGATGTCTGCACACAAAGGAGCCTGTTTTGCAGTCTGTCAAGGAAATGTCATGTCATTTCATCACTCCCCACAAACTTCCATCATACATTTTTCATATTCTTTCTCTCTTGCGTAACATCAAAGAAACTTCTTTCCTACAAAACCGGAAACTGAACCACATTTTTTAATTAAAACGTTCACCTATTTTCCAAGTAGTCTGCAACAAAAAATGTAAATCTGCCCGATGTAATTCTCCAAAAATTAAATTACATGCTTTAGTGGCCGCCTCTGTAGGTAGCTTTTTGGGATTTATTAAGGACTTTGCCTTCTTTGCAAGCGTAACAAATTCTTGGGTCCAGACTCGATAACTCGGGTTGGCGTTATACAAATATAAATTAATTCTGCAGACACTGCAACACTACTTAGGCACACACTTAACTTGAATATAGCGTGCTTTGCGTCACAATTCTAACAAAAACATAACGTGCATTGTAAAATTGGCAACAGTATAATATAGACGTGCGTATGTGAGAAATATCACTTGCTATAAGAAATAATGTACAGTACAGTAGTTGAAATACACACATACAATATAAGAATGGTATAGCACGTACCTAGATCTATAGGTAGTAAGTATTACATATAACTATCCCACATTACAGAAAGCACACGTCACAGTTTTATGTGCTTTCCTTGCTTGGAGCCAATATAATATCCCCGCCTATTATATCACATCTAGTACCTAATCCTTATTATTTATTTATAGAGTTGACCAAAGCAAGTCCATTGTGAGTATAGGAAAGAGAAATCCGTAAAAGAAAATCGAATTGCATTGCAGTGCAATAGTTACAACGTCCGGAGGGAAGCTACTATTTGAACGATAATGCAATGCAACAGAAGCAATGAACCAAGATCAAGTTTAAATCCTTCGCTGGCTGAATTCAACATTTTTCTTTGACGATACACCGACCAAGAAGAGCACTACTGATGAATATTTACAATTCGCATGTTACAGTAGCAGCAGAAAATAAAATGTTATTTTCCAGAATGAAAATGAAGAAAGTAAACATAAAATAAAGTGAATGTTGATATTTCATTTGGAAACAACAAGATGAGAAAAAGTGTAGCAGCCGGCAGCCTAAAAGATTATAAGAGGCTGGAAAACATGAAGCAAGGGAATGATTGTGAGATCAAGTGAGAGAAGAAATCATTCGGCTTGTCTCCAACTCTATTTCTTGAAGACATAAACAAGATTCCCGGGAGTAATATATTAATTATGTGATCTGACTCAAGGAGAGAGTGCCATAATTGGCACATCGTCTTCGTGTCATAGCTTGTCTATTCCAATTTCTTACCATTTCATTTCACAACTTGATCCGAATTACGTTGTCTATCATCATTAACTCCCAGTCTTAATGACATTTTAACCTAATTCGCTCCACTTTGCAACTCCAAGAAGGAAATCCGATATATCATCACTAGATGTTGTCTCTAGGTGCCCCGATATTAGAAACATCTTTCTGTAAGGAAGAACATGGCCAGTTTATCACAAGATATAAATTTCTTTTGCTGTATATATGCCTTGCTTCAGTTGCTTCAATTATTTCCATTTTATACAAAAATGATGTATCCTGCTTTCCAGATATAGCCGTAGCTATTATAGGCTGTAGCTTTGCATTAAAACGTCATTGTATGTTTCAGGTCACTGTACTTTGTTGAATACGGACAGCGTAAATAGTATTTGCAACAAATATTTTCTGTGAGATTACTAATGGAATTCCATCGGAAAACAATACTGATGATGTTATTACGTAGAGGATAAATAATAATGTGAATGGTAATAATGGGATTGGTGTAATTTAGTGATTTCCTGTGACTTGGAATTGCATAAATTGACTTCTATGATAAAGACAAGGATGTTAACTGAAGTTTGTTGACCCGGGGACCCTGCTGCTGCTTACGTTTTAGAATGCACATGCTTCATGGATTTATAAAACAATGCGGAGGATCACTTACGATGGATACTACGAATTCCTGTTGTAGATAGAAATGGCTAAAACGAAAAACATGTAGAGCTAAAAATACACAGCTAAGTAAGCTTTGAAAACCAAATGATAATATAGATTGCAATACGAAACTCACATTACATTCAACCTTCCATCTTCATATTCTATTGAATGGCAATGGCAACCTCATCTCACCACACTTTCTATCATCGTCTATAGTAATCCACTCAATCGAATAAAAATGCTACATAGAAAACAAATAAACAGGACTTACAGTGCAAAATTATATTTATTAGCATTCTGTTTACTATGAAGGTGCTGTACATATTCGTTTTTCCACTGTTTTATCTTTATCTTATCACTATCTTTATCTTTTTATCGTTTCAATAAACATGTGGATTATTCCACTTGTCTTGACAGGAATAAAAAACACTTCAAAAGCTTGCAAATGCACGCTTTAACAAAAATTGACTTCACAAAGCAGTCTATCTAATTGTAAGTAGGTGTATGCGTTTATTAAGGTTTGGTGTAGTAATGACCTTTTGCTGAATTTATCTTTGCAGTGGTGGTCAGTTGAGTGAAACGCTTGGGTAATATTCACAGAACTTATATATACATAATATTAGGAAATATCATTTCCTTTCTCATTACTCCAGCTTTCTATGATTAGTAACGTTATTAAGAGAAATCATTCTTGTGCAACTATTGAAATTAATATTAAATAATATATGACGAGTGCACAATAGAACAACGTACGCAGTATAGCAGGTACTTTGTAAATTTGCACATGAATCAAAATCTTTGCTTCGTTTAAGTTCTCGGAATATTTCCAATTACTAAACATGGCAATTATTGCTTTGCGAAATTCGCCATACTACTCTGGAAGCAAATGTTTTCATTTTGTTGGATGTTATGACTTTCTAGATAGTTTCTATGATACAAATTGTATTTTAATATGAATGGTAAGTCGAATGATAGAGATCTAATCATAAAAGTATAATTGAAAAGGATTCTTTCATGTTCTGCTAGTTATGAGTTTTTCGTCTCCTAGTTTTCCACATGAAAGTAATTGAATGGAGAATTCCATTTTAATCACGTCGAATAAATTGCAGTACTTCTGTGTATTACAACTACAAGTACTATATGTAGGCACAAATTTCCAGTGCAATGCAAGTACTCATAGAGAATCACATAGAAGAATGCTTGGAGAAAGGATTACATTTTCGTTACGCAACAACTGCTACAGAAGTTACTATGATTACCTCCATTCCACATCATGAAGGATCGAATAACTACGACAGACACAAGTAAATCTTTTTTAATATAATGCATTCAAATCGTAGTACGTAAGTAACTAAACCTTATAGAACTTTTACAAGAACACATATAATACTAATACTTGTCCATGTCAACAGTTAATATTACTAATATAATATAGTAGTAGTGATGTACTTAAGCTCATCAAAGACAACCTACATAAAGTTACATTCCCTCTCTAAAATTTTCTTATCAAATCATCTTAGCTCGCATCATGACTCGCAATAAGATCCACTGCGGCAGCTTATAAACTACAACGAATAATAATTGTAGCGCTTCTATAATCCTTGCATGAAGAAATTCTTACAAATCTCGTTTCTTTACAATCTTTATCTAATGATATCTGCAAACTTTCAGAATGTGGGCGGTATTACTACATAATTACGCACTGACATCTAACTTCGTCCCATTTTTGCAGTGCAAATACGCAAGTAAATAATGATATTATTTAACACACAGCTAATAATATAATAATTCAGGATAAGGCACACACTAAAGTTTATCTTCTCCTAAGAGAAAGTAGAGTAGAAAAGAAAAAGAGCGCAAAAGACTCCCAAGTACAATATAAATATTATATAAGTAATATACCTAATAAAATATAACTAGGTGTGTATAAAACGAGTAGGGAAAGTGAAAAATACGAGTAATTTTATCATATGCATGTATGCCAAGACCTTTGCGAAAACAAACACAAATTCCATAAGACACACACCGCACACGTACACACACCAGAATGCCATAATAATGGAGGAAGAAGAAGGACAGGACCACAAAATACAAAACGCAAACAACATGAGACTAAACTAAATACACAACAGGCATGTAAAAACAAGTCATCATGGCGATAGCTGAAAATGTGGGAGACAGAGGGAATTTGGGTTGTGCCTCGTACAAGTGAAAGGCAGTAAGAAGATAAGGATGATGATTTTAGGACGAGTGATGACTTGACGAGGTTTGCGATGAATGCGTGAAGCTATGCGATGCAATCTAATGTAATAGGGAGAGAAAGGAGTGGAGACAAATAGAAGTAGCAGTGGCAATGCATGATGTGATGCAGTAATGCAATGTAATGTAATGTAATACGAGAGGCCAAAAAGGCTTGAGAAAATAGGCAAAAGGGAAGAAAGCCGTTGAAGAGGAAAACTACTCAAACTACTCATTGCCTTTTGCCTTGTCTCATCTGTGCTCTGCATTTCATTGCATTCACTTTCGTTCCACCAGTTTGAACATGGCCAAGTATTATCTGTACATACAACATCCATGCATACAAGCAATAGCAGTCCATATGAATGTAATACATACGCAGACACAGAAATGAAGGAACACACTACAACTGCAACACATACACAAGCATAAGCACCAGAGGTTGTCTTATAGACGTATAGAAATGGTTTTAGGACTTCAGGTCTCAAATTCCGCGCACATGGGCTGTTTCAGTAGTTTCACTCCTATCTCCTCCGTGTTTGTAGTGAGAGACGAAGACGATATGGGCAAAGAGCAAAGAGCGCTAAGCAAGAGGAAAATTTGGTCGTTTTATGAGTCTTCATTTCGTTCTTTTTATACCGTCTACTCATTTTACATCTCGGTGAAGAAAAGACTTGTGTAAATAGAGACGCGCATCTTTCGCAATATCAATAAATTTCAGAGGAGAGAAAGAAGGAGTGAGCCACGAGCATCTCATCCTTCCTTAGTGTTTTCTCGGTATTTCTTTGCTTTTGCTTTGACTTTAACTTGTCTCATATCTTTTTCTTCCTTCCTGTACTTCTCTATGCCCCTTCTATCCCTTGTACTTATTTACTTCCTCTTTGTGTCTCTGTGTACACGACACAAGTTCTTCTAAAGCCCTATATGTCATACACATACGATACAATTATTAACTATAATAATTACACTCGGGTATTGCACCCATCGCATTTTTATTAGTATATCACACAAATCCCAATTTATCCTCGAAAATTCTTATCCTTCAATGAACTCAAATGAAAAAAGTTTTAACGAGCTAAGGAATGGAAAAAAGTCAGTCAACTTCAACTCAAGAGATTTTGTCTTTCTTACTCTCTTTGCAAATAAACTGGGCAGAGATTCTCAAATGAGAATTTTCTAATGTACTACATAATATGTTATAAGTTATGAAACATGATTCCTAGTAGTGTCAATGCAATTTATAATTCGCTTAGATTTGGCAACGCTTTAGTTGGTACACATACTATTTACGCAAATACATGGGCTGGTAAGCTGCCTACAGAAGTTAATCTCAATTTACAACGAAGATGTACATGTAAAACTTTTTAAGTTCGTCAAAATGAAAATGAAACTGAATTTTGCAATATTTGCGTGCATTAGCTAGTCTGTGGCTACAAACACAAGATAGATTCATCTTACATAATAAGTAGAACAATGTTTCAAAATGTTTGTTTCAGTGCTTTCGTTTCCTATATAATTCTTTCTCCAACATTCATCTCTCTTTCTCCAATATCATCTCTAACTGGGTTGACTGAGCTACATGTACATCAACCTTGCACTATAATCTTTGTTAGACAGTTCTCAACGTATATTATGCATCTGACTGTGAGGAAAAGTAAATAATAGTACAGTAAGTAGAAGAGCCAGGAAAAGAGCTATATATGTTCTCTATAGTACTCACTCCTTCTTTTGTCACTTCATGTTCTTAGTGTCTCTAATGTTTTGTTAGAAAAGAGACTGGCTACAATATACTGTGCTTGTGTCAACATTATGGTTTTCGTGTAATACTATACATTGCATTTCCTTTCAATAGTTGGCTACTGAAAGCTTTGTATACACAGAGTTGTGTAGACTGCAATGTTTCAAGACTTATCTGCAGAGTTTGTAAATAGAGAAGCTTCTTCTAACTCTGCTTTCCCGAATTTGGCTCTCTGGCTCCAATCCCTTGTTATTAACACTCACAATCAGCTATGTTATGTAGTAATGGTATAAGCAGATTGAGCACAGACAGGGTTTCTCCTACAAACACAACTTAAATCCCAACTCAAGTTTTCCGTCTTTTCGATTAATTTCAGCTCAATGAGCGAAGAAATTCGAGATAAGATCAGTCTCTGCAATTCGTAACACAAAACAAGAAAGAGATTCGGGACTGGCTATGAAAAATTTGCCATTCAGACGAGGAAAGTGTTGTAGCTATACATAAAATCTTGTTTTATCAACCACGACAGATGTTGTAATTTGTAAACTACTGTCATTATGCACCAGTGTCCTCTTCCTCAAGTTACGCCATTCAACTTCAGTTTAATTGAAATAAGAGCCTAAAAACTATCAAAATCATTTGCAATTTGCACTAATGTCAATTTACTTATCTGACAGTAACTATGAATCTTATTCTATGAACAACTAACAATGAAAACAAGCAATAGTCAACATTGTATATACATAATCCTAAAATGTGTCAGATGAGGAATGCGATATCCTAAGAGCAGAGTAAACATTCTTCACTCAGAACTTAAAATTGATAGAATGTTTTGTAAAATTGATGCAACAACATTTCTGATGGCTCGAAAAATTCATCAACAAAGTATTCGAGGAGAACAGTCTTCACAACATCACAATGCAGTCAGTTTCACTAATTTTCATTAGTGTGTTTACTATTTCATTTCAGGTTAGCTTACGTATGACACAAGGACAAAGCATGTATCAAGTTACTCAATTACATGAGGGATAATACATAATACATTTTACGCTGAATTGTTCGTCAATTTCCTGTAGAATAATATGAAAAGTTGACATTTTGCTTTCATTAGCTTTTAGTTGTCTCGGAATAACAAATCGATCCCTTCATACATTACAATGTATCTAATAAATGCAGTTGTTTTTAATTTTTGTCGCTAACTTTCACTCATATCACATATAGCTTTTTATTTTTTGGTCCATTTAGTGAAACCTGTAAATTGATCATCTATTTGTTAACTGATTCTGAAAGTATTTGGAAAGTAAATACATACTCGCTAAAAGTGCTAAAAAGATATAGATACAGGATAGGTACTAGTATGTATATTTATCTAAATACTAATACTAAACTACTACATAAGGTAAAGGATTTACCTATCTCGAAAAGGATGGAAATTTAACTGCTTCATAAAATAGTTAGTATAACAATTTGTTAGTCTAGTAAATAGTGTCACCTTGTGGAAACTAAAATAATTGTATTCTGATGTAAAGGCAAGACACTGAAAAAAACTGAACTCTAACTCTGAACTCTGGTATAGGTAGGAAATGGACGAACAGACATTATATAAATACTAGCACAAGCAAATTATTCCAGTTTTAGCTTGTTATCGTCCTTGTCTGAGTATTTTTGTCAAAGGCTTTAGATAAATCACGTAATGAAAAGCTGGTTCTGTTCAAGCACGTGAAAAGCTTATTCTCCAACATTCATTACTCTACCTACGTAAAAGCTCAAAGTATACGTTGACGTATTTTTGCAGAACGCGAAAATCTATCTAAATTAAGTAGGTACTCTTGGTACCAACACGCGGTCTACATAATAAGTTGTTTTTGGGTTTCTTGGAAAACCTTGAAAATACAAAAGTCATTCTTAACATTTTACACAGTTAGAGTCAGTCAAGCAGACTTGTCGGCACTAAATCTTCGTTAATAATTCTTTTGGGAAAGACCCATCTTATGTTACATGTAGTTTATATTACATAAAATATAGTATGTCACATACTTATTGAAAATCAGAAAATATCTTTTGTCATATATTTCGTTGTATGCACTACTACTCCACTTTCTCCATGTACATTTTTTATCACTACGAGCATGAAGAAAAGATTCTCTACGTTAGTAATAAACTTTCTGAAGCCAGCAATCCTGCTCTGTACTTAGATGAACAGTTTTCAATTTTCATATGGTTATTTCAGTTATCTGTCTACAGACAATTCTGTCAAACTACTATATATGTACAAGTATTACGTAGGTATTATTGGATTTTTGTGTTGTGCATGGAGTGAAGATATCAGCCCATTAGTCCTTGATATGGTAAAATAGTTAAAAGCCATGTCATTGTAACACCACTTCCAAACTTCCTAATGCCATCCTTCCACAACACCATTATTGGCATCCGTGTGAGCCACCTTTCAAATTTTTATAAGCTTCTAACAAAACTATAATTATGGTAGAAGGCATAGTTTGCATTATGCACTTCTATTTAATGTTGTTCTTACAAACTCTATATAAACTGTGTAGCAAAGCACATGGAGAAGGTAAGTATAAAGTATACCAGAGTCACAACCAACTTCATTTACCTTACAATAAAGCACAAATTAAACAAAATTCTCAGAAGAACAAAGGTACAAATATTTAATGTGTGTGTCCGCATGACTTAGTACATAATCCGTACGGATATAGAGGTATAATAATAATAGGTAGTATGATTAAAATGTCTAGACAAAAATGCATATGTACGTGAATGTTCTGTATAACTGTAAATGCTGCTACCTTACTTACGGTGCTAAATCTCTGCCTTCAATTCTGTGTTATACTTCATTGTACATTCATTGCTATTATATTTACCTTTTGCTTTTGGTAACGTCTTATTTGGAGTATAATAGTGGGTTTATAAATCTTTAAAATCCTTTTAAATTCACACCAACAGGAAGAAAATTTAAAAAGAAAGAATTTTAGCAGTGTATGTTTATTCAATGAAAGTACAGATATTAGGCAGGATGTCTGACACGTGTCAAGGTGAAGTGAGACTGTAGGTGAGTAAATATTGTTTCTGTAGCACATACATATCGGTATGCAGCATTAAGTAAGAAATGAGCATACCTTTACTTCAATGCCACAAAGACTCGAGTAAATTGAAAAGAAAGCAGAGCACAATACAAAGTAAAGAAAGGCTTCATGTGGACATAGATGTTTGTTATATCCGCTTTCTTTGTCTGACTACTTGAACTTTAATAATTTTTCTTTCGGCATATCCGTTGTGGTTACACGTTACACTACACAGTGCATATAGAACATAGAGGAATGTATCAACATTGGATTGGATCCTACTACTGCTCCAAATATCCCAACCGGCAAGCCAAAAATCGATATTTTCAGTGAAAGGACATGACATTGCAAACAGAAAACATATTTCACTCACAGTTCACGTCATATAACTAGATGTTCTCCACAGTCGCCTAAGTCTCTGGTGAAAGCAGTAACTATTTGCTTTCTATTGCTTTCACCTTGAACTTTTTAATACCTACCCAAGTAACCGAAGTACTACTGCTTGTATAAAAATATGTTGTGCAATGTTAATTGTTTAATTCGATTTATATAAATATTCGTACGGACTGTCATGTAGTACATTTTCTGTTGCACAATAATTATCATTTAAGCGAAGACAGAATTTCTCTAACGTACATAATTGCCATGTTTGTGTGTCATGAGTTGTGAAAGCAACTCACAACGTCTTGTATCCTTGCTTGTCTGCAATGACTTGCCCGGGACTGTATATTTTTCTATTATATTATGAATAATAGCAAGCGTCACTCATAAATGTGCATACCATTTGTACGACGTGCCGTAGAAAGGCAAATGCCTATGCACGGGAATCTCATTTCTGTAAGTAACCAGTATATATTCATATACATGTGTACTGTTATAACAAAAGATATTCTAACACCTTGTACGTTACGAGAATATGAAAGACATGTCAACCTCGACAGTCGACAGCCTGTCTCTATGTTAAGTTATTCAGTTGCAGTACAAGAAAGTCTAGCGAACTAAAGCTATAATATACCTATTTAAATGGATTTAAGGTCGCTTTTTACATGTGTGTACAGTACACGTATACATAATAATAAACCGGTCAACACCGGGTGTAAATAAACAACTTTGTGATATTGAAAATACATGGTAAAACTTAATGAATTGTTACGAAATATAGAATTATTTTATTAATGTTTTTCAATTGCTAGAATTCAACTGGATCTGAGTATCGAACCTGTGTCATTGTTGCTAGTCTTTGCTAATACGAAATCAAACATCATCAAATGATTTCGTCATTTAATTTCATGTAGATACTATGTACTGATATAGCTATCAGTAACAGGTAGTTAAAGGTAAAGGCCAAAGGAGTTGATCGATTGGCCCCATCTTCGAACTTATAACCTCACACCGGACCTCAATAATACATCTAGCAAATTTGAAATCATTATCTTAACCCGTTCTTGAGTTATCGTGCGCAGCGCACAGACAGTCGGATGGACGGACACAGGGACAGAGTAAAACCATACAAACAATACTTTGGTTAATAATAATTATTATTTTGTTTCAAGAAATGTGTGTACAAGTATAGTGGAGATATTGACTTTCGAATGTACTAATGGCATTGTTACATTACATACCGATATACTTTCCTTCACTTAGAATACTATATACTTTCTTAGAAGTTGGCGGAAACCACAGTCGGTTTCTACTACTGTGCGGCATAAGTTAAGTATTTATGCCCACGCACTTCAAGGTTCGAATTTAGACAATTCGATTTCCTTGTTACTATATTTAGGTACTCAGTTAGGCAGCTCACTAAACAGGAGCTAGTAATTTTAATTTCCCTTGTGAAAGCGATTAAAACCTTTTTAGATTTGAATCACCTGGCATGGTCTATGCATGTATTGTTGGTGCATGTAGTGTAAAGTGTAAATTGTAAGACAATGCTATAGGAAATGCAAGGCAGTGCAAGAGAATCGTATTGAATTCCTTTGGGAAAGACATAATTGAATTTGAGCTTAAGCCTTCAGCGTATGCATAGGATTACGGAGGAAGGCTTGTTTTGTGCATGCATTTCAATACAATTTGATACAGAATACGGATCTAATGTATGTATGTACGTGCAGAAATAATTTGTCAAGCAAGCACAGATTGAATTGAAGTAAAGCAGGGGAGAGAGAAGAAAGAAACTTGACGAAGACAAGAACAAATGAGCGTTCGGGTGTTTCGGTTCAGTTGTCAGACGTTTACAGTTATATTACTTTCTTCTGTGCCATTGCTTGACATTTACTGGATGTGTTGTGCATACATGTTTAGAGAGTGTTTTCTACTCTTACCTACTCAAGTGTGTAGTAAAATCAGCTTATGTAACTGAAAACCGTGAAATAACAATTACTACCATCTGCAAATTTAATTTCTCATTTATTTCGCTCCTGCCCTACTCCTGTACAAAGAAACAGATCGAAATAGAAAAAAGGCGTTCTTAGCTGTTTGTACACGGAAATGAAATGATTCAATTGGGCTTCCCCCATAAATAAATCAAGTTGTGAGTGTGCGATGTTGTACAATTGTACGAATTCTTGAACTTTATAGTTCTTTCGTAAACTTCAGATCTTTTGATAAGAAAATTGTTCTATTACCATCACCCTTGCTTTTCTACTAGCTATTATTCTTCCTTTTCTTAAATTCACAGTCACTAGAGTAGTCGTCTGGGCACGACTTCTCCAAACACCAGCACTGTGTACATACATACCTTACATACAAATACAGATACGAGCACAGCATACTACTCTAACATACAGAAGTCTACCAGATCAGCTAACACTTCCTTCCATTTTAATTAGATGAGAAGCCCAGACAATACAATGTGCCGAAACTCTACTTGTTCAGCCCTAACAGACAAATCTAGTTTGTTAGTTTGCATGTGTACACACATATATTATTATTTCCAGAGCACACTAGTCACACAGTGGTACATTCCGTATATAGTTACTAGTAGTTGTTAAACCATTTACACACACATATATATATATATGTTACATAGAGTAGTAGGAATTGGTCTTGTTCCTTCGTGTTGTGTTCTCGGTTGACTTTCAACTTCAACTCACAACCTCGTATATGCTATACTAGTTGAAAGCGAGTATGAATTACATGGACAAGATTACAATAGAATTTCGTTACATTTAAAACACAAGGAGAATGGTAGAAGTCATGTCAGCTTGAATTTTTCGCCCACGCGAACACAAAGCAACTGAACTCTACGCAAAAGTGAATTGGCTTTGCTCTCTTGACATTGCAATGCATTGCTTGACTTCACTTGACATTATTGTTTTAGAGTACAAAAGCAGAGCAAACCAAACCTCGTAGCTAAACACATTAAGAGCTGCTAGCGTTGAATGTTAAATGCGATTTATAAAGTGGCTATGGAAAGATAAGTAGAAATGACTTGGCTTAAAGTGTTCACATAGATTGCATAGATTGTTAAATTTGCCAAAGCTCTGAATGAGCTCGTGAGTCATAGACAAGTCAAAAGTACCATTTCATTTTCATTTCATAATTCTCAGATTATTATTGCACACAGTGTAAGGAGTGAAATGATCCCGTGCTCACATCTCGCAGTCACACACACATCCACACACATACATAATAATTTACACGACAGTTTTGCCATGTAGTTAAAATAGCCGCGTGCACATTTACGTCAAGTCATGGGAAGGCAACCATGAGGGAAGATAATGATAATGGCAATAATAATGATAATGATAATAATAAGCAGAGCAATGGACATACATATAACAATCATAAGAACGTAGAGTGTAGGGGTAGTAGAAGTATGATATGCATTTCTCGTTCGTTTGTCAAAGCCCGGCATTGCAATGTCTGTTTAGCACTGTAGTTAGTCTGCATTATTGCTATTATCATGATCCTTGGAAAGGAAATGAAAGTTGTGTGTTAAGCAAGGCATTACAAACAATATATATACATAACACAAGTGAAAGATACGCCGAATTGTAAATGGTTCAACTCAACGGAACCGTGTAATAATAATAATAGTGGTATAGTGCACTCATATAGAAGAACTGTGCGAAGTGTGTGCAGAATATGGGAGAGTGAGATATACAGAGAAGGAAGAAGAGGTGGAAGTACCTACTGATTATTATGAGTGAATAACACACTGCAGCAGTAGGAACGGCAATAAGCAAGTCGAATTAAAGACCAGCGTTCTCTCTCTTGCTCTTTCTCCACTCAGATTTACATTCAGTTTGTGAAAACTGCGTTTTGCAACCAATTACTTGCCAGTTGCCAACTTGTTATGTACGAATCATAATTTATGGTTGTGTTGTCTGTCGGAGTTGAATGGAAGCCTAATGGTTCCTGTCTTTCGGGCAAAAACTGCCTAACTGTCTCCTGTTCATCCCGAAAGCAACTCCACTATACTTAACTTGTAGTTGCTGAACAACACAGTGTTGTTTTTAGATCCACAGTCTGCTTTCTTCACAATTTCCAGTTCCAAAGCTAAATCTGTGTTGCAATAATGAACACAGTGATACGAATACTATTATAATGCTGTTGCTTACGTTTGCAGCAAACGTAACCCTGTGCAATATTCAAAAAACAGTATAAACAGGCTATACCTATTTCTATGTATTTTATTGAATGAACGACAAGATATACCTTAACTGTCTGTATTGTATACGTTTTTGTGTCTGTATACCACTTACATTTTAATGAATGAATATGGCAAAGTTCAATGCGTAGGAATATACCCGAAGGTATAGAAAAGTTACACAGGCGTGACCTCGGATCTTTTCAGTGAAGCCACTATTCATTCATGTGAGGTTAGCTTGTGTGTAATGAACAAAATAAAAATAAGCAATAGTGACGGAATTAGGTTGAGAAGTTAATTAGGTACATCTATGAAAACTTTAGTTTCGAAATGAATTTGAGATAGAATATTATATTTTATATTTATAACGTACCTAAATAACCAGAGTTAGTTTATATGCATGGACTTTGTAATAATATTTTAACGAGCCATAAGCAGAAGCTCCTTGTTCCACTGTCCTTCGAATGCATTGCGTGGCTCATTATATCTTACAATTCAATGCTGCGGCTATAACCATCTGAAACAGTCGTAAGTAAAATTAACTTTGAAGAAGACCAAAAAGATTTTCCCTGCTGCTCCTGCCACTACCATCACTTTTCTTGCACAAGGTCTGAAATTACTTTACTAACCAAAATTAAAACTGTAAACAAATGAAAGAGAGAATTTAATTAAAAGAACACAACCTTGAAAATTAGTACAGGCATAATACGCTCTTTAGCCTTCCTTTGAAAAGTACATCATCTGCTTGCCTGTACACAGGATTCCATCCATTTCTTCAGTGTAACGAAATATAAATTAGTAATAGAGTGGAAGATGAACCAAGTGAATGCTAACTAGACTTCATTAATTTGCACAACTAAAAGTGGGTTGTACCTTTATCACCCTAATTAAAACGAGAGACTTTCATGTGCCATGTCTGTAATCTCTAGGTTTATCCGTGTATGTAAATTGCAAACTGTCTTTGCAAATGAAAGCGCTTTCAAAGTTAATTCAATCATCATAAAATCAACCCCAAAACATGAACAGGATTCGGACTCATTGAATATACAGGCCAATTATCTGTATAATATTTACTTCCCTTTGTATCTGACTAGTCATGCAGATAGTTAGTTGCCCACTATGAATCCTACATCTCTATTTATTTGCAGATATATATGTGTATATCTGCAGACATAAGACACATGTAAGAACTATTCATATACTAATACAATCACACTTCATTTTCTGGTTCAAAACATGAAGAACTCTAATACACTTGGATGTAAGCAAAACCTAACTATTTCATAAATTATAGTAAATCCCATTTCAGCTTAAAAATACGATTGGAAATAAATAAAAGCTAAAAAATATTCGTTATGCGTATAATATGAATTTAAAAAGTGTATTAATGGCATAATACACCACTAATACGACTGAATATTATGTAGTTCTTTTCTTGTAAACTGTTGTTCATTATGTAGGTTTATTTATACGTATATCTCTATACATGTGTATAAGTAATGACAAATAGGTACACACACGTCAAAAGATTATTAAATTAAAACAGATCCTTTCCGTTTCCGGATTTTTCGTGCAATCTCCTGTTTTGCTTACAAATGTCACGGCAAGGGCACTGTAGTCACTACACCATTGTTTTTGTTACGCTTTCTGATTTGATTGTTTCACTAAACTTCGGGCTACACGTTCACTATAAGCCTACTCACTTTAGTTTTACAACTACAACATCCCACAGTGCAGACATAACATGACTATACACACAAAGTTGTTCATTCTACATTTCGCTGACTCCAATTTGGCTTTCACAGTCTCTTTAGAAACTATTGCATCGAAAGCTGCTTTCTCCTGTAAACTTAACACAGTACCTAATAAGATTGGTAGTGTGAATATGTACAAGACAAGCACAGTAATATGCATTTTATTTGATAGAACATAATGAAATCCAGCGAGTCTTGAATCAGATTTGAAGACCTCAATATTGAATGGTGGCTGACGATTTTATTTGTGTCGACAACCCGTGTAAAACATGATTTTCTCGCATCATGTATCGTTCTTATACGATTCACGCTTCCTTTTGCAAAGTAAATGCCTGTACAACGATATTCATTCGTATGTTTTGGAAATAAACCCTCAAGTCATGTTTCAGCATGGCTCACAGATGCAAATAGAGAAGATGAGACGAGAAAGCAAATCGAACCAGTCTGCCGTCAATGTAAATAGGCACTTGATTTTGAATTTGCGACTTTGGCTGTTGACTGTTACCGTATACATTGCTATGAATAAATACTGCCACTTGCGTTACACTACTACGGATATAAACATAGCTTTGGATCTCTAAGTTTATTTCTTCATGTTTATATCAACTTGGCATTCCTCTCACACTACTACAGAATTGGCATATGGTCGCAAATTCGGTTAGGCTGGTACAAAGTGCTGCGTATATGCAATGGTATGCACATAATAAGATATGCAGACAGCTGACAATGAGTTTCTTTGACGTTTTTGACAAGAGCAAATAATACCTGCAATATTGGAACTGGATGGATACATCGTAGTGGTGAATTGAATGTGTTTACGTTCATTCCAGACAGACTCCAGTCCAGACAGGCTTTATCGACATATATATTCCAATATATACAAATCGTATAGATATATATGAACGTACACATAATATGCACATAGTTACACATGAAAGGGAAACAAAGTTTGCTTTAAAGGGTTTCAACATGGGAAATTATACTGTGTGTACACATCCGTGTGTGTAGTGGTACACTTACCCGAAACTTCAAGTGCAGTTGAACACGAAACGTACATATTTTTGTTACATTTATCTGTTGTATTGTGGAGGGAAGGAACCTGTTAGAAAGAGAATTCAATGGAGGTGTTGAATCAGTGGGTTTGTCTACGTATCACTTTACCAGTTGTAAATTCGTTTCACTCAATTTTCCCTAGGGGTGCAAATCGTGTAAATAGCAGATTTTTGGTCTTGGCTACTTTTGATTGCTATTTGCGACATAAAGTGAAGGCAATGCAGGATTAGAATATTCAACGATGCTTTCTTCAGCTGAAGACAGAAATGTGTATTCGAAGAGAGAGAAGTTCCACAGCAAACATTTATATACATTAAACGCACTTTGCTTTAGCACTCTAAGTCTACAAAGTCGTAAAATTCTTTGCACTAGTTTATTAGTATGCTACGCTTAGGAATTGAGTCTACAATGTCTGTACTCTATGTGCACGTATTTCACCACTAAAATCCAATACGCAAACAGTGCAGTGCAGAAACCACTCTACTTTGCACGTAGAAGCTTGAAAAAAGGATTGATACAGACTCAATATGATTAAATATGGCCCACATGCGATGTATTCATTCATAACTTGATGCTGCACTCAAGGCCAAAAGTAAATAAATAATATGTAAAGTAAGTAAAGTGCAGGCAGGTGCTT
Source organism: Pogonognathellus flavescens (assembly GCA_019776165.1). Lineage (NCBI taxonomy): Eukaryota > Metazoa > Arthropoda > Collembola > Entomobryomorpha > Tomoceridae > Pogonognathellus > Pogonognathellus flavescens. The sequence continues at coordinate 57,515 of JABASD010000342.1, forward strand.
CGCCGATTTGTCGAACTTTTGATCAAGTTTTCTAATAAGTTTCTTAAGAAATGTTGCCATATAAAATTCGTGAAATGAATTTCAACGCTGTATGAAATACAGATGCATCAACAAATCCAATCGAAATGAATAATAGAATATTAATGTATCTACCAACATACCTATACAATATGCTCTGAACTTTCATATTTTTTTTGCCTCTGCGATTGATTGACTTATAAATACGACCTATTTTTCACTCACGTTGCATGTATTGACCATGATTTTTACAAAACTGTGATAAAATATTTATCAAATATGTCTACTTTGTATAAACTATCCTAATGAAAACAAACAATAAATATATAGTGTCTGTCTATGCCCTATGAAGGCTATGAGCTATACTACAGATACACTATTCCACGCTAAGATAAATATTATGATCTGAAGTACTGTATTATTCTAAATTACTGAGAACGGAAAATATGAAGGCGAAAACATCACGTTCGAAGAACCTAAGTACAATTAATTAAAACCTGAAAATCGATTGCTATTATGATTATTATAGTTAGGCAGTAAGGATATGAAAAAGGTCAAATTATGATAATGTGGTTCAAAACAGGAATATAGTAATAATTTATTAGATACAGATTATATTATTACACTGTCCAGTTTTTGCAGTGGTTCTTTGCAGTGGCTAGTTCCAACCTTGCGGTTAAAAAAGTTTAATTTGGCCGTAGAAAAAACTCTCCGTAGACACATAGTTAAATAGGAGAATACCTTAAGGACTCATTGTCGATGTATCAGTGAGAAATTATAGACTTGTGCTTGTTCTAAATGTATGCAATTACAAAAATTACGTGGGTAGTCTGTAGTAAGTAAATAATAGAACTATTTCTCACTAAAATATGAATTAGGCAGAAGTGATGGATTCGGAAGTTATGATAATGTGTAGGTGTGCATGTTGTTTGTGTCCATTTACTCGTAAATATGTGAGGACGGAAATAAAGCAAGAGCAGCAGAACACTGATGATTATTGTGTTGTATTTTGGTTGTATTTAATTGAGCTGCCTACTTTCCGTAGTGAAAACTCAATTACCTACTAAACCGATGCTTGGAGCAAGGTTGCTTTAGCAAGTCATTTTATGATGAGCATTTGTTTAAATCTGCACTTCGCTATTGCTATTGTATAAACATTGGTGAGACTTTTCGTGAGCAGAAGCAAGGCAGTACCTGAAGCTACTGTTGTGAGAGTTGTGCGTTGAATACGGCACGGAGTGGTTCATTGAACATCAATCTTCAGTGGAAACACACGAGGTCTAAAGTAAAGTTCAGTACTCATCCAAGAACAGTACAAATAGACTGTTACAAAAGGTAAGTACTCTGTCTCTGTCTGTGTGTGCACACAAAACAAACTAGTTTGCTCAGATACGACACAATAGGCTGCCTAATCGGCCGTTTTATGTTTCACTCTCCGCTCACTCCCATTTCCAGCCTACATCATTTCCGTACTCCACAAAACTCAACTCAATCCGCTGGAGCTACATATCCATCCTCCACACACTCACAGCATGTTATGCTTTATTATTTTGTTTCTATTTCATCATCATCATCTTCCCTTGGCTACCTTTACAATTCACTTTTATTACGGTGCAGGAGCACTTGTCGGTCCTGTCCTGCTTTGTTTAGTCTACTTTCCATGTGTAGGCCACATAACATAAACGACCTTATTCTTGCACTCTGCCACAGCCTTCCTTTACCTTAATGTGTGCAAATGCCACCTGTTTTTCCCAGAAATGTCTGCAATTTCGGTGAACTTTTCCCTAGATTAAACATATTTCAGCTACATACATACTCTGGGTTAGTGGTTTCAATGGAAATACTTTCATGTTGCATTTTGGATCATTTCCATTGAAATCACAGACTTGGTAGTAGTATAAACTTTAGTTGTTTCTAACTCTTTCTCTGTGAGTGGAGTGCAGACTCAAGACCCAAACTCAAGATCCCATACATATGTATCAAAAATCTCTGCTCTTTGTACTTTGGACTTGGGATTGGAAGTGTTTGTGAGTTCTGACGTTAATTTAGCATAACAAAAGTATTGTCAAGCCAGTCCAACTCTTCTACGAGGAAGGTACTCAGGTACTCTCAAGTAGAAAGAAGCATGATAAAATCACTGCGTTAAGAAAGTGTATGCCGTGGTAGACAGAGAAAGTGGGCTAAAATGATGCATACATTGCATAATAAAACAACAAAGTAAATACATACAATGGAACACAATGGAATCTGACGAGAAGGTATCTTCACTTTTCACGTTCTATTGTATTGTACGTATGTTTGTATAGAAATAGAATTACAAGGTGAAGCTACAATGCTCTAGAACAATAAGTGGAGTCAACTACAAGGGAATTTCAATGACGGAAAGGATGTCAGTCTTGCGAATAACTGAACAAAATTAATTCATTCGTTTGATCAGTGAGAGTGTGTCATGCCAGACTCCGTAGAACCTTCCTAAAGATAACAAATACGGAATAAAGAACCTTAACAGCAAACCCACACAGCATTACGGCTATATGTGTGCGTTAAAGTGAGTAGAATATAAAGCTGAAGTTATAATGCCTACACGATGATGAGATTTAATGTTATACTACAGCAATAATAACAGAGCAAGGTCTCTATTTTCGCTAGACTAAAATTTTATCTGCCTGCCTGCGTTGGCCACGACTACACATTAAGTGATGCATGGTATTCTATCATCAAGAAACAGCAAAACAAGCGAGACGCGTATTTTTGTAAGTAGACAGACAGTACAAAGGAAAGCTTAATATTCTTATTGTATTATGCTGCAGCCCTGTAGTACAGATATTGCTGGAAAAGTCTGACATAACATGACGGACTGTGAGTGAGGCATCAATAACTGCGTATAGAATACTCTAACTTTCGTATACAGACTGTGAGTTTCGGATTTCGAGTTGGTATAGGCAGGGACTTATGGCTCACCTCAGCGAGAAAATTATGATAATTGCTAGCTGTCACGCAATCAGGGTGTTTGTGGTTGGATTTACCTTACAACGGAGAGAAAAGTAGTGGGAAGTCGTACGAAGGTAAATGGTATGGAAAAACACTTGGTTTTAACATCTACTTATACATCGTACGTCTGTGTAATATGTATGTTAGGCTGTATAACTTCCACACAAATATATCAAAGTGTACATATATTACACTTGCGGTAAAAGTTCGTTTTCTCTTTCTCGCTACACGAAATAAGACAAACCAAATTGTCCATCTCACGAAATTCCAAGAGAAGAAAAGTTACTTGCTTCATGTTGCAGAAGCATCAGCAATTCCTACACACATTTAGAATTAAATGGCAGAGCAAAATACCTAAAAATTCTCATAACACTTTGAGCTAATATGTATGTGGTGCTTACTGTCTAGCTCCCTACTAATAATAGAATTCCTTTCAACCGACAACTTCCATATATAATAAATGTGAACTAATTCTTAGTAAGAAAAATCCTGAACTACCATAATAGTCAGGTACATAATGTATGCCACCACTATTTATAATTAGGTACTAATAATGAATGTAACACACTTTACCTCTGGAGTGTAAAGCAGAGAAAGTCTGTGCAATCATAGTGATTAATGACAAATGAGGAAAGTTCATTTAAAATGCAATTATGTTGTGTTGTGCTTACTGCACTTAATATTTCACAGTACTTATTAATTATGCATTGTTTTAGAGTACAATCTACATGAATACACATATTATTTCTCCAAACTTCATTATGCGTCATATCGCTTTGCAGATACATAAATTAGCGCATATCGCAGGAAAACATACAAAACTACATTGATAATTATTTCTTAATTATTAAGTAGCGTCAGCTACTTTATTTGACATTATAATTGCACGGTCGATAACATCAATACGATTGCAATTTGCAAAATTGCTCGTTGCATACGGCTCCACATAACAATTTGTGTTCCGAATTTGACAAAGTATGATGGAACGCAAGACGTGAAATGTGTAAAAAATTACACGTGTTACCGTCTGAAAAGTGAAGAGGTTTGGTCGGGGATACGGACGTCGCGGATTTGACTAATGCCATAAAAATTGATGTAATGAAAGTGCACTTACCGACGACGTTTAGATGTACATAATGGCTAATGTGAGGCGTCGTTGAGACTTGACATTCGTAAATGCCAGAGTCTCGATGTTGAGGATATTTGATCATCAGAGTGTAATCCTCTGAGCCGGGCTGATGAAGGGCCCGAAAACGTTGGTCCGTTGTGTACGTATATCTGCCCACTGTGAGTAAATGTATGTCCCGATGTCGGATCCATGATACCTGCATTCAAAAATAAAAATCTCATTTAATTCGTCGTTTAGTTACAGAAATCCTTCACATACAAATATTTGCACAAGTTACATAAGTATTTTACACGGGTATTTTAGGTACTACTTGTTTACATGTAACAAGGAAGTGTGTAGGTGAATGTTTCTGTATGACCCTTCGTAGTTGGACAAATTGTGAATTTTTTAGAACTCATGTCATTGGTTCATACGTTGAGTGGAGGAAGCATTACTGTCAATGACATCACTCAATGTTGCATGGAAAAGTGAAATGTAGGTGTGCATGGTATTAGGAACATTACTACTATGTACTACTACGTAGAAAGGTAATGTAATGTAAGTAGAATGTAAGTGTATGTAGAGAGAGAGAAGTATGTATTACTTATTACTATTACAAAGTGGAATTGCATATGGATGGAAAGAAGCCTAGCTGACTGGTATAATATTATCTTCTGTGCGATTTCGTTTGACTGTTCACTGCTGTTGAAATCGTCAACAGAAGGTAAGCACGTGAGACCAAATTGCTTCTTCCCATTTCTACTTATATACTTTACCTTGTACTTGTATTACAAGGTTTCCTCGAGCATTCCAGCTTAGCAGTTCGTGGATTATGTTCACTAGCCAAAATGTAAAGAGAGAAAAAGGAGAAAGGCAAACGGCAGAATTGTTATAGTAGTAAAGAACCTGAATCCATTTCAATCTTGTATGCAGTTTACATACGTTCGTGTCACTGGCCTAACACTGCCTTGACTTTTTCCACTTTTGCACTACACGAGCAGTTTTCTACTCGTAATTCCCTTAGACTCCAGCTTTCTCCTTTAAGGATTCCATTTGGTTTGCTTTCTTCGTGGGTTTACAGGACTCTGCTCAACTATATCTTGTGCTTAGATCCCACAGAGTTATTAGATCTATACATATTGGATTATCCGCAGTAGTAGTAGAGCAGTTCTACCCCTACTGGAAGGTAAGTATACTTAACATTCCCAACAAAACATGGCCTACATATCTCTTTTTCAAACTATAGTAACAATTCTATCTGTATCTGTCTGCTTTACGAAGGAAAACTCCAACCGGTTTTACCTCAGCTAATAAATATTGGATGCGCACTTATGGATTTTGCCATGGCCAAAAAGAAATGGGAAGACCGCAAATCAGTCGCTTTCAATTCATACAACAGAGACGTTGAATAAAAGAGACAGAGCTAGCCCCTCCCAAATGTGCACTTAATGAACTGCTTTGTACTGTATTGTCCCACATACATATACTGCTAAATTAAGCCTTGCTTTAGTCCCAACTTCCTGCTAACTACAACCGCATGTATGTACTCCCAGTTGTAATACTTAGTATTAATCATACTACTACTAACACTATAAAAAGTAGTCCTTTCGTTGTAACTGTGTGTATAGATTTGCAAGTGACAAGGGAAATTATGGAAATGATAGAAAGAGAGCAAATGTGTGTCTATCCCAGTATAAACTTTAATAAAACAGACATTTCCCGTCTACAGTCTGCACTGGTTTAGTAGTTCCAACACCAATGCCTCAATTATGACTAGGTAGGTATATGAGTCCACCAAGACACCCAAAACAAGGACACGCCAATATAAATTCATATAAAATACTTTATATTATACCTATAGAAAGCCCTTACTAAAAGAAGAAATACTGGAGTGGGTTCTATGCACTACTAACATAACGACTCGACACAGAAATAGTGGCAGCCAGAATGGAACGAATGAACGTATAACTATTATTATAAAATTATACAAACACTATGTACATAGGACTGGTAGTAGTAGGAGTTGTAGAGGAATGAAACTTATAAACGCAAATAGCAATAGCCGTAGCATCAGGCTGTTGGCATTACTTTACTTGAATGTTACATAGCGGTGAAGCCAGTAAAATAAAACATAGGAGAACTTTCTCCTTAGCTTAAACTATTGCCAATAGTGCTGGAAGTAGTAATGCTGGCTGAACTAGGGATAGTAACAATTTGTTCTGTTATTAGTTAGAATCCTTCTTTAATCGTTATTTCTTATCGACAGACAAGAAGAGGAGGAAAAGAGGAAGAACATTTGCTTACCTAAATACTTTCCCATTACACACAACCGTCTGGGATAAGCACAATAGTCAGAACACTACACATAGAATGAAACGAGTCAACGAGTAATTCTATCTTCTGTTCTGACGCCGTAATGACTCCTCATCTTCCGCGACACACTTTGATTATGGAATTTACTTCAAGTGACTACATTATTATATAAATAGTGCAGTAGTGCTTTTTCGCTGCAGAGAGATGTATAGAGGCTATAGTAACAGACAGTGTGAAATCCGAAGGAAATTTGGAGCAAAAGCAAAGCATGACTTTTTCCTACATGGAATAGGGACATATCTTATTGAATTAAATACCACTGTCAGCACGAGGACAAATCTAAAAGTTGAAGTGATTATACAAAGAGTGGTTGTTCAAGTGATGGCAGAATTAAAGGGAAAGTGAATACGAAATTTAATAAATGTGCAGACAGGCGGAGAAAACCAGAAACCTCGTTAATCCTCTCATATAATGCACAAAAATGAGCAAATCTCAAATCAACTTTCACATTGGAATGCCGCCCTTCTACTCCCAACCCAATTTTTATACACCATGAGCATGAATCGTAAAACAGTGATTCGATTAAGTATGGCAATTGGAAATATCTCCCTAAACGACATTAATATTTTAATGTCTAGTCGTTTATAGAGACAAAATAGCAGACAAGACTTATAGACACGTTCATGGCACAAACAGTATGTTCAATCAGATGCTGCTTTAACTCATACTCATAATATTTACTAGATATTTATCATGAATTTTGGCAATAAACATTTACTTGTTTTATAAAAGACACATCAAAGGGAAACACGAAACGCATGAATCAACTCTGAACTACTAGGTATACTACATAGCAGAAATTGTGCTTTTTATACGTATTCAATGCCAATAGTACATTACAGTGTTAGTTAGAAGTATGAAATTAAATTTAATGTCCATTAAAAAGCATAATTAATATTTTAACGAGATAAAAAGCGAATAATCATTGCATAGATGGTTTTAATTTAATCTTGCGCCCAAACTTCCGTTACTAAAAATACAGGGGACCTGAAAATGAAAAAATTGTCATTTATAGCGTCCACTTCAATCCAAGCCAAAGATTCTCTCCGCAATTGTGTGATAACGAAATTTTGTACGGACATTGCGATACTTTTTTCCGAAATGCCCGTGTCCTGAAGATACTTATCGATTACTTTAACAATATTTTATTCTTTAAACTTGATAACGAGTTACTGAGTTCAAAAATTACCACAGTATACAGGAATAGATTACTAAGTCAAGAAGTACCTATAGAATCGATAAATATGAATTAACCTACTTATCAACGAGGCATATTAATTACAAATCCCATGGCTATACTCGAATCTAATTCCCCTGTAAACCCTTTACTTATGCAAAGAGCGTTTACAAACATTTGTCAACCGTTTAATGGATAATGTTTACACATTTCTTCATTCAACTTTAAAAGGCATAAGGCTAATATCTTACTTAGTATAAATTAACAAATGGTTTACAAAGGAATAGTCACGGTACTTTAATCCTTGCACGTTTGCTTTGTTTACATTACAATCGCCAATGTGATTGTTTTGACTTGGTCCTAATTCTAAATACGCCCTCTTCAACCATACAACATACCTAAAGCGTACCACAGCCACAAACACAGTCTCCGCTGAGAAACACCTCTGACAGTTACATAATGTTTGCGTAGTTACCTAACCTACATTGTGTATTGCAACGATCAGCAAATAAGCCATATTACTGCATAAAACCGCTCACCCTACACTTACGCCACATTAATACAATTCCATCCCTGAATTTTAGTTGTTATCAGCAGTTCTCCTTCAGTACAGAATAACTAGTACAAACCTAAGCAATTTATAGTGCAATACCTACAGAAACTGCTACAATAACAGAAAGTACTATTACGAGATAGATGAATATATTCTTTGTCGTTCGCTTTGCCTCTGCTGGCAGTTTTCAATTCAAGTTGTCATCACGCACCCGTCCGCTTGACACTGTCACGTCCACACCTTTTGATTGTCTTTGACAATCCCATTGTCTCAGTTTCTAAGTCTATCTTGGTAGAACTCCCAGCAAAACAAGACCATGACAAAGTAGTGAATTTTGTTGGGCCTTTATAGAGAATGTATAGTTGCAAAAGGCTTTGAAGAGTGAGCAGTTGTTATGAGTACATTGTGTGTGTTGTATATGACTATTAGTTACTATTGCATTGCTGCCATGACATAGCTATTTGGATTGTCGTGACCACCCGTGCGAAATCCATCCATCTCTTCGGCATGACCATTCATCCAATTCTGGCTTGGCTAGCAACTCCACCTCCAACTTCTCCTATCATCGCGATCGTCTCACTCACTCATTCAGTCTTCACTCATACATGTAATGGCAACGCTTTTCTTTCCTCACATTACATCACCACTACCACCTTACCTATATTATTCATGCTTTATAGACCTATACCACACATTGTCCCGGCAAAAATATATATTGCATGCTACACTACACACCGCATTAATACAGCTTAGGCATTCTTTACATCATCGGGTCTCTGCACAAATACATTGTAAGTTATACGTAGTATGTAAAGCAATATTATGAAATGACTAAGACGCTTAAGGAGAGAGACATGGTGGAAGTTTGGGATTTATATTGTATTCACGCAAACAGGCAAGTTTAAGACATGCTATACCAGGAAGTGCGAATCACACGCACACAGGATTAGCGTCTTTGAAGAAATTGCAGGTTATTACAACGTCCATTTATACACAACAGTGCAGAAGAGTACAATAGAAGCTAACAAAAGCTTTAGCACTAAATTAGTACTGCCTAATAGAATTTAATGTCAAAAGGCTTTCCACCTAATTATTTTATTATAGTTGAAATCCTATTACTTAGAGACACACTAACAGTAAGTATATAACTGCCACAGGCGCACAGATTTATCCTCGGGGAATCACATACCCGTCCAATACGAAATTAGGATTTTAGGTTAATTTTTATAACAATTATTTTATTGCACGCATACAATGTATATGCACATTATCTTGTATGTGTACACAAACATATAATATCGCGTAGTAATTGTGTATATGTGTACAGTGATAATGATGATCACGTATGCCCAAACATGTTCACACTAAATAGGTTTTACAGTTATTGCCAAAGTGCAGGGAAGATTGTTCCCTAGACCAAAATGATAGTAGGAGTCGTTCCACGGTGAAACCACAGTTAGTAGTAGACGATCTCTTTTGGATACACAACACACAGTTCAGAAATGGAGTAGAAGTCATTGGGTTGCGTTGAACGAAGAGAGAGAAAGGAAGATAGGTGAAAGTGGAGCAAGTGAAAGTGAAAGTAAAACTAAAGTGCGGCTTGCGAGTTGCGACATGACTCTAGAAGCTTAGAGATCCTCTTACCACATATAATTGAGCAACTTCGCAGATATCTTACATTCTCCCCAATCAAATACTCCTACCATCTCTTTCACCGTGGTATAGTCAATAAGTAAAATGTCTTGCATCCTTAACTTCAATGTAAACTTCTGGCATAGGTATACATGCCTTTATTGCTTATATCTTCTGCGAACCTTGAGGAGGAATGTATTAAAGAACAACATAGTAGTAGATGGGTCAATACTAACATATTTAGTTCAAGCGTACGTAAAAGGAGGTAGTTAGAATCTGTATGTACCAACTGAGGCAAACGCAATTGACTTACTTCGCATATTGAGCACGATCATTTACGTACATGCATATTTGAATTTTACATTGCAGGGGAGGAAGAGAGAGAGAGAGGAAACTGTATAGAGAGAGGTGAGAATTGGATGGTAGCAAAGGTCTAAATGAAATAAACATAATAATGTACATCATATGGCCTTGTACACATGAGGAGGTACGAATACTCCACACTCACTACCTACGTGATCTAAATAGAATGGATGTCTATAACAAGATACAAGAGTAATAATAAGTAAGAATGGATGCCATTCTCAAGATGTGAGGCACTCGCTTGGGAATCGTTACTGGAAGAACTGTTTCAAATTTTAACCACTTTCACTACGCAGACTTCGAAAAACAGCAACCATGATCCTCAAGGTGGTGCTACCAATATTTGACATGGCCAATGCTAATAAAGTTTATCAGGACGATTTTAAAACTGTAACACCAAGATAACATCGTAACCCACCTACCTATCTAATCTGCTGGGGATTACATTTTGTGCTGCGGTAGATGTACTACGCATTCAGTACATTTTGTGTGAAGCGACTTAAGAGGAATTAAATGAATTAATCGCATATCACACACATACACAGAAATGCCTTCACAAACGAAAACTCCTTTCAGATTTCCAAAATGATGCTTTCTCTTTTAGAAACTCTCACGTATCATTTTTCGAATACTAAGTTTAATTCCAAAATAATAATACTGTCTACGGCCGTGAAAGCCATAGCTTACGAACGGATTAACACGATTCGTTCAAACTTCTCATATGTACGCGATCTCTGGGTCACAACAAAGGTCAAGTTCGAAAATGGGGTCAATCGGGGACACTCACTATTTAATAGCAGTCGGTTACCCAATATCTCTACAACAAATGAACTTCAACATAATTTCAAACTTTGTCAAAACAGTTGATAGCAAGAATGGATAACTCATTTGGCAACATAAGTTGGCAAATCAGTTGACAACAGTAAACTGTTTTGCAACATAGGTAATGATGTACCTTACGCTACTTTATTGCATTATCCGCTTTGTAATGGTTTATTACTTAATAAAAGTTTGTCTTTGTAAGTAAATGAGCATGAAACTGGGAACTTTCACGCACTGCATTTCAATTAGCTTGCGTTGTTTCTCATTTAGTGTCAATTTCAATGACACGTTGTAAACAGCCGGTTTAAAGTTTTAAATGTCCACTGTACTGTACCTAAATGCTTATGAGTGTCTCAAGGTATAAAAGTTTTAGTTTGTCTGACTTTTTAAGAGGAGGCATTTGAAGTAACTCAGCATCAAAAATTCAACTTTTCTACTTTAAAATAGACACCTAACTGTATTTGAGTATAAAAGTATCCACTCTCCGAGGAGTTTCCCTTTTCCTGGAAACACCATTTAAAAACTCAGCCAGTAGAGCAAGTAAAAGCCAAAACTAGCCTTCTATTTCTTTTAGTTCTTCCGAAGATCTTTCTCCACAGTTCTTCTATACCACGTAAGGTACTACCAGTACTACGTATATAAACATGCGCTTTCTTCTTGAAAGAATAATTCGTTTAGTAGATTCATTCCTTTGAAGCGAAACTTTGTCAAGTGGTGTCCAAACATGGAAAATATAGTGACTGACTACATTACAGGAAATACATCCGAAGGTTGGAACAGTGGTGCCTAATACTTGTTAGCAGTGGTGGGTATATACATAGTATAGGTATTAGTAGATAGACAGAAAGCAAAGTAAGAGAGAAAGGTATAAGTATCTTCACGTTGCACGTTTTCCTCTGCTGCTTTCTCCTTTTCGTTCAAGTTTTAACTCTCGTCTCGTCACATAAACATACAAACAGAGTTACCTTCTTACGTTTTCAAGTTTAGTATTTCCCGAGTCAGTCTCTGAGTCTTCCTGTACGTTCCATGCATTAAAAACGAGAAAAGGGAGTGATGATACCGAAAGAAGGAAGAAGTTGAAAACTTCTTGTTTTATTCGAAGGAAAAAGTCTCCGCTCGTGAATTGTATGTTGTGCTAGTAAATATAAATATACACAACACACATACGGATGTATAGGAAATAGCACATATTTTTCACAGAGGAGGAGGAGGAGGATAGGAGATGACACAAAGGAAGAATCTAGTGCCATGAAAGAACGGATACATTTTGCTAAAAATGGAAATGCGGAAGAAGACAACTAAGACAAGTTATATTATTCTCACGAGTAACCTGGAAACACAAAGAGAAAGTCTGTTTCATAATATCACTTTCTGCTTGGTTAAACGTGTTTTCTTTTGCTAATATACACAATTATAGAGATACATACAACATTGTGAGCAATACAAAATTCTTAAGGTATTTTTTATCGAAATCTATGTCAAAATGTTTATCAAGACATCATTCTTTCTGTACATTACAATATTATCATTCACACGCTCTCAAAGGTTACAGTAGCTGTTTCTGGTACAGCGATTTGATTATTTTTGTGTCGCTATGTCAAGAAATATTATAAACATTGCGGAAGATTTATTCATGCTACGTATTTATTCATGCTAAATGTCACACGATACGTTAATTTATCATAGGTATTGGTATTTTGTTTGGGTTTCATGCTGAAATGGCAAAATAAAATATCTTCACGCACAAACACACATTCTTTGTATTTGTAATAATATGACATAAAATATGGCATCGAAAATTTAAAGGGAAAGATGCATGGAAGAATGGAATTGAGAACAAGGCGGCTTCCATAAGGCAATTTTAACTGTTTCCAGGCTAATAAATTATATTATTACAAAAGACACACCTGTGTAGGTATTGTACACGTGTCAAGCATAAAAGTACGAGTAACAATACATATTACAGTTTCATAGCCCCATATAATTTTGCTTTTTACAAAAAGATTGTAATGATTTTGATAGGATGATGTTACTGCAGTAGCGCTACTTACATCCTGCAGCTTACTTACTCCAACAAGAAGGTGGTGAAAATAAAGAATTTTTATAATGTGTTTTATGTCTGAGGTATTTAGTTGAGTTTAGGTATACTCTGTAGTAACGTTGCAGCACAAATCGGACAAATGCATATCTGGTGTCTTACTACATAGAGTTGTATGTACTTATGTACTATTACATTTTAGAACAGCAGCGTGACAATCGATCCATTTTATTCGTCTAGACTGAAGAAATATATAACGAAGACCGAAGAAGAGTGGAGCTCCACTGACAATAAGATTATGGACATACAATACACAGCCAAAACTTTTGGTGTGAGTCTAAGCTATATTATTATGGTTGCAGATTATAGTTCACTTCCCTATACAAAACAATAATATTATGTCCCTTTCCTATATTATACTTTTCCCCACATATCGTCAAGTAACAAACAAAGTAGGTGACTAATCCATAAAATTGGTGTAGAAGAAAGAAGACGACGCTAGTCAACACATGACTACTGGTAGAATGAAATCCAGCAGAAAAGTCTCTCTCTGTATGAGAAAGGAAATCATATAAAACATAAAGGTTTGACACTTGAGACGAGATGACAGGTCATACTAGGACGGAATCTTTAAAAAAGACTCACGTTGAAAATTGAAGGAGGTGAAAGTACAAAGACAACATACGAGCATGAAAAAACTTAGAAAATGACTTTGCAACATCTACAGATACTCAGCCACTGTCTGTGTCGACTGAAGTGGCATAAAAGTACAAATGTGTGGCATGTTTCAAAAGTGTGCAGAAGACTTGTGACAAAAGTACACACTACTTATGCATATCTCTGCCCCTGTATATTTATATTGACAGCACATAACACACACACAATATCACATTAGATGCTATACACTTACGTACAGTGATACAATACAAAGTGCACAGAGTACAAAAGAACTACAAGACAAGAAGGCTGAAGTACAGATAGACTTTTAGATATACCCAGAGCAGAGCATCAGATATATGCAAAATGTTTACAAGGGAAAGTGAGTGAAGCTTAGTTTCGCAGGTCACACACGAAAAGCAAGTCGAGTCTTCCACTCTCCGTCCGTTGAGACGAGATGTAATTTTGACACCCTCCGGATAGGCGCTCTTTTCATTCTTCAATTCTGCCGTGGAAGTATGTCTCATAGTTTATGCAGCTCTGTCAACTTTGTTTTGTCAACTTTCAATACCTTACAGCCATTTTTTGTTTGCATTTTCAATACACTTCAAGATACCGATATACCGTACACTCCTGTACATATATTTATGTTAGAAACTCTATAAAATATTATGCGTGTATCTGTGTATCGAGTCTGTAATGCAGTTTTTTATATTTTTAGTTTTCTTTCATGCAAACATACACCTCGGTTCTTTGCGGAACCGAATAGTTTGTTCAACTTTGTTCAACAATGCAATTTGTATTCAGTGAGACACTTTTGATTCTGTCAGAAATTTTATAGTATTATGGTCTAATGCAAGATACGTGAAACGATTCAAATAATTTAAGAACATTTTACTAGAATGAGACGATTGACTAGTGACAGTGAGTACAATTCATGCAACCCTACATGAGCACAATAATGGCATTTGTCACTTCAGGGGATACTGCAGAATTACAATGTATTACATTATTATATAGTAACAATTTATTGGATCAGTACTGCATAGTTTCAGATTCATTACGATTATGTACAGTAGACATTATGCGTAAGTATTTAATGAACTACTTTCCCCACTAGGTTTATAATTACTATGTCTGGGATAAAACTGGATTTGGCAAGTAGATGTGCATCCCGCTGAGCGCAATCAATTTTAGACAAAGTGATTGAAAAATGAGAAATGTAAGGAATGCGTTGCTGCTGCTGCTTTATTTCTGTTTGGCTGATCAACACTACTACTGAAAGCTTGAAGTATTTTCCAGTACTTATGAGTGATTATAACTGCTTCGCTGAGTTTAATTTATAATCTAAGCTCTTGTTAATGGAATTATTCTCATGTTATGGATTAATCAGCGATTTTATATGTAGCTATATTTAGTATATTACCAAGTGGTTAAATTCATACAGTTCTCAACATGAAAAAGTTTATTGCAAAGTCTCTGGAGTATTCGAATTGAAAGCGACGATGTTTTACTATTCAACGCAGTTTAGCAAACAAGAAAATATCTATCTTGGTATATCTAAAACATATCACTGTATTTTCGAATTTAGTATTGTGACTAGACTTTTGCAATTTTTTATATTGCTTGCATAGCATAAATAGTCTTAATAAAAAATGAGCTGGAATACATGATAAATAAAATATAGTAGAGACGGTGGTAGTATTAAAATCCCGAACCAGAAGATTTTAACTGATTATGCTATAATTACAGTTCACAATAATATTAAAGTTTTTGTTACACACAGCACAGCAGTTGATGACAGTGCTTAGTGTATTCTGGCATTTGGAATATCACTTATTTGTTAGGTATATTTATTATTAGAAAATAAATCTTTCAATTAATCATAGTATTGATTTCATTCGTTTGATTCCATAAACCTGACATACGTATATCTCACATTGTACCACTCGCACTTATATCTAATCTCACAATGCCAGCGATTTCTTATTGAAATGAACATCAAGTTCCCATAAAACACTTAGCATACATAAAGCACTACAGTAGTACGCATATCCTATGCTACTGCAACATACAGAAGTAAAAGAGAAAACCCTGGAGTGCGTCGTTTGGGACCCAATCCGTCTTTGCACCTTGGAGAAAATAATAAAAGTCTTGGGTAGGTATATCTCTTACAAATTATGAGTAAAATCTTATGCGTAAGCAAGTGGGTTTACTATAATTTGATGTGACCTGTACTAAGGGATTTAAATATCCAAATTAATTTTCTCTTTTCTATATACGCATTGTCTACTTTTTCCTGAACGAAGAAAGTACAAAAGGTGACTTACAATAATGCTTAAGCTGAAAGTTCCTCCCCTCACACTACACATATAACTTTTGCCTCTGTGTATTATTTAGAAGTACAATGCAATGTACGTATTGTATAGGAATGAGAACTCGACACTCTCACTACTCACTTTAGTTTTCTTATCCCTTCTTACATCTGTGCATTATAGCCTAGAAAAAATATGACACTTTTGATATAGGCATTAGATAAGTCCGTCAGAGTACAATGCACTCACATAGAAATCATAGCACAATGCGAATAGCGTGCAGGATATCAGTATTCATCTACCTACGCATTACTACCATAAAATTATGAGAAGCTTATCTACACATGGTAATTGTGTAGCGTGAAAGCTCTGTAAGTTTTGCAGCCGCTACCAGCGTCTGTCATGTCCTATTGTCATTAATAATTATGCTCCACGTATATATAACTATGCATACAGTTTGCATTATTATCAAGTTAAGTTAAAGTTTTACCGATCCTGCTTTGTTATACTTTCTCCACTCACATTCTCATACTCCGTACCATAACGTTAATAATTATTTGCGATTTTTTCAGAACTCTCTGCTCTGCTATACTGCGAATTTAGTTCTGATTTAGAATTCCATTCTTATAAATGGATATATATATTCATGAATATATTTGTCCCGTGTTCGCATTAAATTGCAGCTTAGCTTGCTCCCAATTAGGAACACTTCCAAGGTTTTCTCGTATAATTAATATTTATAGTTTTAAAATGTAAATTAACCACAGAGCTAAATAAATATTCCATAATTTTAACTAACTTTCGGAATTTTAAAATAGAAAAGTTTAGAAAGGCTATACTAAATAAAATTAGTGTCCTATATATTTTCTATTAGTGGAGAAAGTGTGAAGTGTGCAGAGTAGCTTAGAAATAAAGTGAGAAGAGCAAGAGAAAGTAAATGTTCCAGGTCGTCAACTCTGTAATGAGATAGACTACAGGCGCAGAAAAGACAGTTGATGAGAAACTATACTACTTACTTGGAGTTCTCAACTTCAAAATCATGCAAACTGTACTGAAATTTAGTTTCAGGCTTGTATTTAGAATACTGGAGGAGAGGACACCTTTATATGAGTAAATAAATGCATAATCAACTAGTTTCAGAATTCAAAATGTTGCTCCAGCTTCCTGGAAGCTTTCACTAGTCACAGAAAGTCAACGGACTTTCATAGGTGGTTGAGATTTAATATTCTAAAACATAATGCAATTAAAACAAATGAAAATTTTAGTCCAACATATATTATCTTACCTGTGGAGATACCTAGATATTATATTATGTTATTATCAACCATGAAAATCATATATTATTTTATTATCTACACACACTACACAGATAGAAGCTGAATTTAAAGGATTAGACGGAGAATTATTTGTTACACCGGGAGGTAAAAGTAGCACATCGAAATATTACAGCAAAATAATATCTCGAAATGGTGAGAATTGTTTTTGATTATTGCAGGTGCACAAACAAAAATAATTCAAAATTGTTTTCAATTTTAAAGTTGCAGATTTGTATTTAACATTAACATTACAATTCCTACGGAACGACATTCTAAGCTACTGCATAGAACTGATACATAAGTTCAATATTTTGGGACAATTACTGTGCATTTTTGTATTAACTAAAATTATTAAAATGCACGTTTTCTACTCGTGAAATGACCAAAAAGCAATCATACATAACGTATTTCATTTACTTATTCATTCACATATATAGAAGACTCATTCTACATCTACTTTTAATATAAACATTCATATGACTAACTCTGAATCTCTTAACTGCGTCGGTGCCGCAATTATTCAGATTTTTAAAGACTCAGTTTTGAATAGGTAATTGAAAGGAAGTTTCTATAGATCTGTAAATGAAAATTGAAGATAAGCAATTAAGGAGAGTTCTGAAAGATTTGGTGACAAAAGGATATTACTTACACCTTATCATTGTAACCAGATGAGGTCTATAGCTTAACAGTGTGGAAGTTTGAGTAAAATAAATGTAATTTTATTCTAAACACGGAAAAACTATAACAGAATTATGTGAAGCTAAATCCAAGAGAAAAACTGCAATGCAAACTAAACACCTTGTACATCTACGAAACGCTTGAGCTTTGCAAAGGCGGCTTAAGACACTAAAAGAGAAAATCAAGTTAATATATGCATAAAATTTATTTGTATTGTCTGCCTAGTTAGCTTTCACTGAAAGCTTGGCACGCAGTAACTTTCTCAGCTCCTAAAGTGATTTCCATAAACATGGTTCTTGGATGGAAATACTCGAACAAAGTCAAACAAGGACTAGACGCAGTGAGAAAGCAAGTGTATGCAATTCCAGCAACGACTCCAGCACTACTCCACTCAAAACTCAACTACATATAAGAACCTAGTCTAGTTATGTCAATCTTCTTACGAACCTTACTAAACTATGTATGTAGAAGATTGTAGTAGAACTGCTAAAATAAAGAAAGCGTTTGGCTTAAGCTCACTCCTAGCAATTTCGAGAAGGAAAAAAAATTGAGAGAGAGAGAGGCGTGCGTAGAGATATGGGAATAAAACTGAATATGAACCAGTACGTGATATCATTGCCATATATATCCTGACTCGCGTTTGTATAATATTATCATAATAAAGAGCGTAGCATGTAAAAAGTATGTGCGTACACTAACACACTATTCTCGAATTATAGCTCCAACAGTCTATACTAGTATTTAAGTAACATTACATTACAACGTAGAATTACGCAGCTGGAGCGGTGGAGCGAGATAAGCATGTGTGCCTTGACTTTGATTGAACTCCATGCAGTAGATAGATAGCTCCTTGCACAAAATATTAAATACCTAGGCCACTCGTATGTGAATACCTTATTTTTTAACTTCAGTTACAGTATTAGGGAGTATACAGCTTAGCAAGTGTACATACTCCTTTTTATACCATGAAATCGACAAAAACATCTACTAAATACCACACTGCCTATACTTAGCCACGCATATTATTTGAATAGACAAAATTCAACGAACCTGTCTTGTGTTATAGAGGCATAGCTATTATAAACGAGAAGTACTTGCCACAGACTCAGCAAAAAACGAAATTACTCGAAAATACTACAACTGTTGTGTATAAATAGTATTTAATCGACGATCTCTCATGCTAGAATATTATTTTTGGTCAATCGTGTTTTGTGGAGTGTGCATTACACATAAAGCTGGAGAAAGTAAATAGTAGATCTTCGTGAACGCGGACTCGCAAACAGGCCACAGTTCGAGCCACAACTCATGAGTGAGCCACAGAGCCATTATATACTTACATAAGAAACTTAATGCAACGAAACGAAACACACAAGACAAAACAAAAAACAACAAACTGCTTTTGCAGAAAGTTCTCCCATTTCAACATAAAACTTGAAAACAAGTTATATAACATCGTCTGCCAACTACAACCACACACACACACCCACTTCCATTAAAAATAAGGAATGGTCGTCAAAGGTAGTTTGGGTTACGTTCAAAGCTCTAAATGTATATATTTATTCTCCATATCTGAGCTCAGAACAAATTCAAGCGTGTTTCATGCACTTTTCCCCTGATCCACCTTTTTCTCGTTCTGTGCACAGAAAGACTACCAGTTATTACGAGGTTCTCTCTTTTTCTTACTCTCTCTCTGTTCTTTCCTTCCTTTTTGCTCCTGACTATGAATAACAGTATTAGTATTCCCTATACATGAGGCGGAAAGCTATTTCCAAGCTAATAACTAATGTGTGCTGTAATTTAACTTTCGTTCTGAATAAACACTTAAGATCAGTATAAAACCGTTAAAAGCCCATTGAAAACTCATATGTAGCAAATAACCACACAGTCATTGATGATAAGCATTTCTCTATAAATTCTGCCAGATATACTACTAAGAGAATGTAACATGGCATTCCAAACAATACAGACTTCATAGATTCATGTGTGTAATTACATTAGGAGTACCTAACCTAAACTGAAAACTTTGCTTGGCTATATTAAATTATAGTGAAGCTATTCAGAAGCACAGTCATTCAGAAAGACTATAGACGATCATGAGAGCCAGAGAAGATACACAATATCAGCTATTCAAATCTCAACTCTAATCTTTTTCCATAAACATTAGCAGCATATTAGTGGCTCTTGCAGTAGATGTGTAAAGTACTCGCAGCTGAACCTTGCACGCTGTTTGAGGAAGCGAAGGAGGGTTATCAGTTTGTAAATGTAACAACACAGCCTATACCTACACATACTCAGTAACTATGTACACTAAAATTAACTACTGTGCAACTAGCTTTTAACTTTTATTATCTTGCGGTTCTTACACTATGTGTCAAGTGTAGGCAGATAGTGTAATGCGATATTACCTGAGTCAAACTGCCTTTCTTCCTCTTTCGGGGTGCCAAATTTTTTCATACTCAACATTATTAGGCTGTCGAAGATAAAATGCGATGAAGATGACTCAACTTGCAATAATTGTGGTCAATTTTAATTGCTGTTGCTAATTACAGTTATATTTTAACACACAAACAATAAATATGTTATGTGTAATCAGATCTTATACAGTATAGGTACACTTTATAGGAGTCGTAAGGTATTTCGTACATTTCGTAAAGTTTATGAAACTTTTTGAAAACTATATGTATAATAAAAGCTAATTAGAGATTCATATGAAAATTTTCAAAGAACTTTTTCTCTTTTTGCAGTAATGAGAATGTTAAATCAGAGAAAGGGCTGTGTCAGCCATCCAGGTAGATAATGCTGTCGTATTTTCGAATACAGAGAACGATGGAATTTAATTTAAGTATATTATTAAGGCAAGGGGAAGATCATTACTGTAAGGATGCGTAGAATCACAAGTACCTCCATTATGCATTCCCTCCAGCCGTTTGGTTCTTATTCTTGCGAAAACAGCTTGGAATAAAAGAAAAGTCGAAAAGACCGCAAGGAATAAGAGAATGTTATCAAAGTTATCATGTATGGAGTATGGTGTATAGCACTCAACTGAGAATTCAGGTTCCACCAGTCAGAGATAATAAGTATTTTGTTATATGCGCCTACCTATGTATAGTTTTTAGTTTGTTTCACTACAAACTGCCGTGGTACAAGATGAAAAAAGTCGGTGTATATAGTTTGCAGCCTAGAAAGCCAAAGATCCACACTTAATCGTGTAGAACGTGTACCTATGGTTGGCATTGATAATAAAGGGATGCAGACAAGGTCTATGTGTAGGAAATAAATGAACTAGAGTTAAAGTGGAGTATGTAGAAAAAGAAAAGTGTAGGAACGTGGAGGAAGACGGATAGACTCTGCGTGTATCTGTATGTCATGTATAATAAGACCATGCCGCGTATCCATCCGTGTACTTATATAAGTGGTGAAGTTGTGAGAGTCGTGAAATGAGATACTTACAGTCTTATCTCCCAAGTTTTTGACTCGGCAATTGAGGTAAGCTGTTTTGCCTAGGAGAGCAGTCACGTTGGGCGAGGCCGCCTTATCAATGTATGGAAAATTCTTGCGAAGTTGCGGCGAAGGAGGTGGAAGCGGCTGTTGTTGTTGTTGCTGAAGAATTTGCTGGTGCTGCGGGTTTTGACTAGGCTGTTCGTTCGTAGGTAGTGGCAGGGGTGGTGGCTGTTCGGAGCTGGCAGTTGTCACTGCTTCTGGGATTACGCTGTTCCGGTTGCCTCCGTCTGAGACGTGCCCTATCACTGAACAAACCAAACCAACAATCCATTTCATTTCTCATCTCTCTTTACTACGACTAACACATTTAATATTAACTCGAGAAAAGCATAGGTATCATATATAGGCTATGCATGCGTCTTAGTTTTAACACACTCGTATATTCTTATCCTTATAAATATGGTAAGATATCGGAGTACTAGGACTATCATTATTATTATTGTGCTCTATATGGTTTCTTATATGAACACTTAACTTATATCGTATGTACATTCATGGGCCCACTTTTTCTTACTTATTAGGTACGCATTTTTCTGTATTCAACTTTCTCCATGCCACTTTATTCTTCTCAAATAAACTTTTCAGACGCTTTCCCTGCTGTATCTCCTCCTGCACTGCTTTCTCCTCCGGTTGACTTGAGCATGAGAATACCTTCATATACCATTCTTACGATATGACACTATTAAATATGACAAGTATAATCGTGTTCGTGTCCCATTTAGCGTCCCGCTTTCATTTTATCTCGTATTATTTCCAGACACGAGATCTAAATGCAAATCCAAAAACCTAATGAACGAAAGAAAACTTCTTCGTATTCTTTTGACCTTTTTGTCCCATATATTATAACAAGCTAAATGAATTCACCTTATCAACACACATATCAACTCAACCAACCATGAACCAAAATTAATTTGACTCAGTCACTAGGCTAAGGTACATCACTCCAAAAACATTATATCTCGCTGATTTAATCCCAAGTACACAACTTTTCTGTCTGATCCTGATCCTTTACATTCACAAGTATTCTTACCTGTCAGCAGTAAAGTTTTGTACTAGTAATGGCAATTCAATTTGAGCTGGGATTTATGAAAAATAATTTAAGAAGGGTTGATAAATGCTTTGCTGAGATTTATGAAAAATAATTCGAGAAGGATTGATAAATGATTTGCTGAGATTTATGAAAAATAATTTGAGAAGGCTTGATAAATGATTTGTTGGGATTTATGAAAAATAATTCAAGAAAATGCTGTGATTGATAAATGATTTGGAGAGGAACTAATTTTAAAAATTGAAATTGTGCTAAGCATAAGTGCATAGGTATAATGCTAAGTGGGAGTGAAGACGAGATTTAAGTATGTGAAGTAATGTGTGTCAGCTCTTTCCAGGTTCTGTTCCCCTGTCTTCAATCGGAATGAATGTCAGCATTTAAGCCGCTCAGAGTGAGCTGAGCTGATAGCATACTAGAGTTTTAGTTGTTGGTCAGAGAGAAAGACTTGACTTTGCTTGAGTGACCATAGTTGGGACCATCTTGCAGCCACAAGCTTAGCGACCTCAACATTTTACCCGTACATTTCCGCTTTCTCCGTATCTATAGGTCTCTGAGAAGCGTGTGGACTTTAGAACGTGTATTAGGTCTCGTAAGGCTGCTCGACAAATGTTATATACGACTACAACTTGTCAAGGCTTACTTACTTACACTTACACTTACTTTTACTTTAGTCGCTTTGAGACAATATATACTCTAATGGTAAGACACTGACTCGTAGGGGCTGCTCCAACTACCACAACTCACACAGTATTCATTCTCCTCCGCTTTTTCTGTTTCTTTTAGATAAGGCAATGTCTTTGCTTGGCAGGAGGCTAAACGACAAAACGGGAAGTATATTAGACAAAAGGAAGACTGCCACAGTGAAGCAAATCAGCCATGCGAACAGTTCTCTTCGAAATGTGTCCTGTGTATGCATTTATGTACAGCAGTGCAATGTGTTGTATATGTACTATATGGGAGAGTGTATTAGAGTGCGTTATATATAAATATCCTTGACGAGGTCCCACTAGTTTTGCAGTCTGTCTGATTGTCTCGTCTTCCATCCTACTTACTCCTTTACATGCATGTCTAAGTAAGTAATGCATATACATTGCATTACACAGAGAACACGAACACAGAAACTTTTCCCATGTCACATCAAAACGAATAACAATAGACGTATGTAGTATTTCACAAACGAAGGAATTTACTATCTAGTAGTCCTCAGTGTGTATCATAGATGAGCAAAACTTTTATCCTCGTCGTATCACAGAACAAGAATTTGCCGGAGGTCTTGTTCACGAATGAACGAAAGTATTAAATATATCCATATACTCAATGACACAAAATACCACGAGTACCTAAATGGGAAAAATTAAATTGAGAAACATATTGACAGCTCGGGAGAGTTTTTCATAGCAATAATGTTGACTTTCACACTGGTATAAATATTTATTAGGTACGAGTAAAGTACCAACTGCAATCAGAATAATTTCTAGAAGGAAAACATTGCTATACAATACACGCGTCCATTTTGTAGAGCAACTATAATATTTTGCCTACATGGTAGTATTAGTTTTAATTTCTCACGACAGCTTAGAAAGGAAAGCATTAGGAGAAAATTGAAATTCAGGGTTTGGCCTAATCCTCTCCTGTTCAAAATGTCTCCTTTAATGAAAAAAGCAAAGACTTTGATGTGCACACTTTAAGTTGAACCTGACGGAAAATAAGAAATTAGAATGTATTACTGTACTACTGTAGTGCTTATCACCGAAGCGACTTTTTTGTTTCCTCGAAAATGTCTTTGTTTCTCTTATCATTATTATCATGCCTATCATTATTGGAGAAGAAAAATAAAGAGATTCATTCAGGTTGACTCGTTGACTCTCGTTTCCGATTATTACAGTATCTTAGCTTGTTTTGGCTGAACAAACTCGTAGGAGGAGAAACGACGTACACATTCCATTTAAGAAGAGACAGCACATCTCGAATAAGAAATTTGACTCGTTATAGAATTACAGTGACTAAACATCAAAGACTATAGACAGAGAAGGGCTTAGAACTAACTAGGCACAAGTTGGTATTTATTCTGAATTCTTATATACCCATTCAACATTTAGCGTGTCTCCTACGGCTAAAAATGAAATCTAACTTTTGGAGAAGAAGCAACCGTCTTCTTTCTTCTCGTTCTTTCCCAAATTACTTGGCCATTAGGTCTCCTCACTTTGGCTGACTTGACTGTTGTAGTGGAAATAGTGCCGTGTCATAGATTTAAATAGAAAGTACGGATATTATGCATGCATTTACAAAGAACTGAGCATTACTGTACTACAATGCACATACCTAAATACTTTCCCATTAACTAGTTTCGCATTCTATGTGTAAAGTGATGTAACGCTAACTCAACAGTATAAAGAAAGTTGCTGTGGGCAATCTGTGCTCTCGTTTCTATTCTCCTCTCTCATCTCTTCCGCCTATTATGCTTGTCATTTCGAGGGTGAAAGTGAAACTAGGACTACTTGACGAGACTCAAGAACATCCTTTGCTTTCCTTTCACTCGCTTTTCTTTACAACACAGTTGCTAGCTAAATATTACATAAATATCATGTTATTTTCTATACCTACGTCAATATACTTAGGACTTAGGCACTCACAAAATAATACACTCTTTAACCCTTCACTTTTCTTCTTCCGACTGACTTTAGCTATAGAAGGTCATTAATATCGATCAAAGCAAGAATTCCCAACCAACATATTCTCTAATACAGATACGACTACGCTATATTATATTGTTAGTACTAATTAGATGTTCTATAGCACTCTGTGTCTCACAACCTGAAACATTCTTCGAATTTAAAAAATTGATTTACGCTTACATTTAATTTCTTATAGCTGTGTCAAATCATAATACTAACATACTGTAGTGCCTTCAGGGTTGAAGTACTCAAGATAAAAGCTGTCTTTTGAAAAATTGACTGTGTGCCTATTCCCTATAAGTCAGGTATAGATGTCAAAGCTGCCTATGGTATTACATATAATGCATGGTAATACAGTATAGTGATTGGTTTGAAATGTAATGCTGCATATGTGGATGAGAGTTTGTTATGTTGTGAGTTTACGAAGGTAGTACATGTTTAAGTAGCACAAAAGCAAAAGTAAATGAGAGTTAACCTCACCTAGTCAGATTGAACGTGAATGAGGATGTTGGACGTATACATATTAGTCATAGGGAGAGAGAGAGAGAAAGTCTAGCAAAACCAGAGGAAACCACAAAGACACAACTTTATCCCTCCGACAAGTTTATAAGTGAGCCAGTGAAAGGGAAGAAGACAAGACAGCTCGTCAATCGATTCTATAAAAGCTCAACTTAACTTCAACTTCAACTTTGCTCCTCTGTAGAGGAAAGTCAAGTAACTTTTACTCAGCAGACCCGTTTCCTTTACTGTGTATGCGTTGTGTTATGCCATGCTCTGAAAACAGCCTTGGAATACTTGTGTTGACTAAACTGAACTAAATGTAAAGACTCAACTTGACTTATCATATCTATCACAAACATTTTATCCACAACCACACACAACCCGGTCTTGACAAGACTTGCGAGTTTAGTCTTTTAGTCGTCGACTTGACACGCTAATGTATGTGCATCCTTGTCTGCAAGATTGGGAAAAACTACAACGGGATTTGTTGGTTCTTTTCTCCGAGATTTCCTGACGTTTAAATAGATAAGATAATGAAAACCCATCCATCATCATAAAACTTAGTTTCTGCAAGGGTAAAGCGTGTTGGCTTTCACCCGAGGATGCAGTAACCTCGAACATTGTCTCTCAGCTTCTTTCTTCCCACAAACTAGGCTTATGCTCAACTATAATTATCGTTTATGAATCTATTGTACTATTTCATTTCAAGGTACTTCTTCCAATGTTCCAATCAAAGCCTCTTACCACAATGTGATACTTTCAAACTACACCTAAGCCCGTAACAATGCCACACTCAAGCACACTGACTTAGAAATATACAACAACCTGCAAACTTTTATTTCAGACATTATTTCCAGTTGCACAGGGCTAATCATTTCGGACCGGATTGCTCCAATTGTGTCTGCAACTATACAATTGTCATTTAAATAACTATGCGCTTTGTATGAAAATTTTATTTTCTAAAACTCCGAAAAACTGAATAGTAAAGTCGTAAGCTGAAGAGATTTCATTCTTACAAGGTTTCAATTTTCCTTATAGTAGAGGGAAAGCAACTTTGTCCCTCAAGAGACCTAAACTCTGAAATACATTAAAACATGGGAAGATTTAACGATCGTGTTGCTCTGCACACAATATCAACGTAATGCACCTCACATGGAGGAAATTTCAATTGTGTGTTGACAATGAAACTGTTTCCTATACAAACAGAGATTGAGGTAAGTATAATGCTAAATTCTACGAGAGATGTTCATTATAGGAGAAAGCTCAACTTCGGAGTGCCTGTAAGTTGACTAGGTCTAGTAGTCTTGCACATGCACTTAATAATGGAAACTCTTTGATGCAAACTTTCCTGTGATCCCGTACTTATTAAGTTGTCCATTAGGAAAGTAGTCCTCTGTACGTACCTTAAATAAGTAAACGAGGTCTACTCAAATAATGCACACAAAGTGCAAGGAAACTTCGTTGCACACATTTTTATTGAATTTTACAAAGATTAGTAAGAATCTTCCGTATCTTTCTTTGTAGAGGCTCAGTACATGCGGAACAATCGTGAGACATTTTTTACTTATTCATTGCCAATACAGCGTTTGGCATTGGTGCCAAATAACTGGTTTATTTCCATGTACAGCATTATAGTGAAAGCATTCTTAGGAAAGTTTCGTAAGCGCCGGATAAAGCGTTTTCTTACATTCTTAGCTACGTATGGCAAGTTGCATTTGAGACGAAGTTTGTATTTAGTTTCCAATTCCTTCTGTGCAAAGCGGGAAAAGGACAGTGGAAGTGCATGGAACACACCACCCATCCGACCCAACAGACAGAGAACTGTATACTTGAGTGAATTCTCGGGTTGGCTGGTTGGGCTTTGGCACTGAGCTCTATGATATTGTGTTTCTTATATAATAAAAAGTATGTAGAGCTGGAAAGATTGCAATGCTTTGTGCCTATTCCATCGGATTGGATTGTATTGTTGTATTTATACGTCTCAATATAAAACTAATGGTTTCAACTCGACTCAGCTGTAAAAGAAATTTCCAGTTTCGTTTAAAATGGAACATAAGCGTTGTATAGGGTCGTTTTATTGTGCCTTGAGAGAAGGCTTCCAGATTTAATTGAAAAAGAAGAATTTTCCGATCGACAAAAGAAAAGAGATCAGAGCCCGTGATAAGAATAAACTGTTGCAAACAGGGTAAAAAAGTAGCGTCTGAGTTTGAAAAACATTCTGCAATACAGTTCACAACGGATCTTACAACATGATTTATAAAATTCGAT
>JABASD010000343.1:0-85536 GCA_019776165.1 Pogonognathellus flavescens
TCCTATCTTCCGCAAAGGGTGAATGCGAGAATAAGAGTTACTTCTTCGGACCTTGGCCGTAACTCTAAGGCTACAGCTACGTCTAAGAACGGCCACTTGAGGGGACAATATCGGAGGAAGCCTAAATTCATAATTTTCGACTCCGACTTCTTCAGTGAAAACCTCAGGGAATAATGTAGGCATGTCCGAACGATCTGTATGAAATAAATATACGGACCAATTATTATTTTGTTAGTGTCCGCGATAAATTAAATAATATGCCATTTTTGTGTACTATGAAAATATCACACCAAAGAATGAACAAAATACTTACCTTCGCAACTGGCATCTTCATTTATCGAAGACAAATAGAAAGAAGACTCAATAAACTGACATCTGCAGTGCAGATGAAAGTTTATTGAGTCTGGACAGTTTAAACAGCAGTATTCACATATGACTCGATTGTCGTCAGTATATATGCTTCTGCGGTGAAATTGCAAAAATAAAAAAGCAGTTTTTATGAAACAAATCAGTATAAGCGATATTACGTCGAACATACAATTTAGAGTTACAAAGTTTAATACGACATTTTCAGAAACCGAACTGAAACCTGTTTTACAAATCATTTTTTACAAATCATTTTTGAGCCGGTTCCGGTTAACCGGTTGTCGTCTGTCTGTGGTATTCTTCCCTGCTTTTGTTTGCCTGATAGCCTGACTTGATTAGTGTGATATCGGGTGACTTCCGTCGTACTATGCTCACTGTAATATGTCCTAAGCCGGCGCCAGCCGTAAGATAAACAAAGTCACATGTAATACATACTCAGAATAGAAATATCCAATACTGATGTGAAAAATATGTACATAAATATGTTAGACGAAACATTGTGAGATAAATAATTTCGAGATAAATTTTTAGGAAGGTGTTTGTGGCCAAAAGGTGAAGACATCAGAATTTGCAAGAAAAATGCGTTTTTAATTATTATTTGTTAGTGTTCAACCTCAATAGGAACAGCTTCCAACTAACTTCGCCTAATTGTATTGACATCGACAGGTACGTGTGTCATGCAGGAAAATGTTCATGGCATGATCATAGCGTGATCGGCACATTGTGTAGAAAAATGTAATCATATAAGAAGGCAAATCATTATCGAATTCAGAGTTTTTGCAATTTATTACTACTTCTGATCTGTCTAATAGACTTTTGCCTGTTTGTCAAAATCTTAATTTAGCTTTCTGTAAAACATGAAAGAAAATTGTAGATATTTTCTGAGTTGAGATATATAGTTGATGTTATATCTGTAGATTTTCAAATTAAGTGTTTAATTCTCACAAAATTATTTTTGAAATTTGTGACTCTATTCAACAATTTTTTATTACCTCCTGGGTAATACTGAGAGCGAATAATTTATTTTGTCTCGCCAAAATTCAAATTATCCCCGAATATTGGTTCGTTCTGCTAAAAATCTGGAATTATGTACCAATATGATTATATGTATTATCAATGATTAAGTTCGTCAAATTAATTGAACGTATTGCTTGCATAGTTTTAAATAACCAGTCATACGAAAATGTAAATAAATTATCGGGATTATAATGCAAATTCTTATTTCTATTTGATAGGTAGCCGCAACGTGAAACGTGTCATCTGACAGACGTTATAGTGACCTAATCATCTTTTAGCAATGGCTGGCAGACTCTTATGGGGTAATATTTTTCAAAACTTTACAACCGGTTCATTATGTGAGTCTGTCACACTCAGACGCTTGGGCATGTCATGGCCCTCAACAGTAACCATTCCAAAAGTATCTGCTGCCAAGTTCCATACAACAACATGGTGGCAAGGTAAAGCAAATATTTTATATTTACCTAAATTTTAATTTAACAACAACATAATATTGAGAGTGCGTGTGGAGGTATATGTTATATAATATGTTATACATTTTTTATTTATGCAATAGCTGTGACTCCTGTCAACATGCCTTCTCTATCACCCACAATGACAGAAGGCACAATTGTTAAATGGGTAAAAAAAGAAGGAGATGTGATCGTGGCAGGAGATGTTTTATGTGAAATTCAAACAGACAAGGCAATTGTTGCATTAGAAGTTGATGAAGATGGAATTCTGGCAAAAGTTTTGGTGGGTTTCATCGTTACTCATTTCCATTTACAAATAACGTTATAAGAGTTCTGTTATTACAAAGAAAGCCTTATAGAACGATTTTACAATAAAGGCTGGTTTAAACTGAGAAAATTAAATGGAATTTATTCATAGGTTGCGGAAAATTCTGCAGATGTTAAAGTTGGAAGTTTAATAGCATTGATGGTAGGTGAAGGTGAAGACTGGAAAAATGTGGAAGTACCAAAATCTGCTCCTAAGCCTGAACAAAAAGTAGATGTTAAAACAACTACAGAGGTCAGTAGTTCAACTAAAGCTGACAAGAAGGGGATATCTACTCAACAGGATAGACTAATGGGTCCAGCTGCGAGGAATTTGCTTGCACAGTATGGTTTGAGCGCAAGTAGTGTTCCTCGAAATGGACCACACGGAGCTTTACTTAAAGGAGATATTTTGAATTACACTGTACAAAATCAACTAAAACCAGTAAAACAAAGTTAGTCAAAATATAAATGTATTTTACGTAGCCAATAACTATATAAGGATTTTTTTCTTCGTGAGGCCCAAAACTTGGATTCCAGACAATTAAGATTAATATTTTTTTATTGAAACAGGTTTACCTGACGCGGCCGCACATGGAATCTCATCTCCTGCTAAGTCAACTAAACCAAAAGCCAAAGAAGCACCCTCCAAATTTAAGGACCTAGAAATTACTAGTATGCGCCGTACAATTGCAAAGCGTCTATTGCAATCTAAAGTAAGCAGCATTTAATTTTACTATTTTCACCTAAAAGTACAGAGGTAAAGTGAAATTGTTAACACTTTCACGAAATAGTAAGTAATAGTAAAGTTTATTTAAGAATTACAAATTACGAACAGCTAATCCCAAATTCCTAGTTAGGTATTCTGAAAATGTAATTCTTCATTAATACACATTCTTTTTAGTTTCTACTTTTTTATTTACATCAAAAGTAGCATTGTAATTTCAATTACATGATTTTTGTTTCAGCAATCGATAGCTCACTCTTATTCGGTGGAAGAAGTTTCTGTTAACAATATGATGAAACTTAGAAAGAGGATGCAAGAATTTGGACTTAAAGCGTCAGTCAATGATTTTATTATTAAATCTGTTGCCAACGCTCTTTGCAAGTGTCCGGCTATAAACGTAGTGTGGGAAGGATCAGAGGTAAATACTTTGAAATCAAATTTTCACAATTATTATGAGCAAAAAGATTTTCTACAAGATGCATGTCATTGATTCTTCCATATATTCCCAGCGTAGGCTCCGGAGGGGAGCTCAAGTGTTATTACAAACCCTTACATGTCAATATTACTATTTTGGAAATTATCAATCAATATTTTCAGTTGAAAAGGAAAGGAAATATAGACATTTCCGTTGCAGTGGCAACTGATTCTGGTCTTATCACTCCAATTGTAACTAATGTCTCAGAAAAAGACGTACTTGCCATATCTGAGGATGTAAGGGCCCTAGCAGAAAAAGCTCGTTTAGGAAAATTACAACCAAACGAATTTATGGGAGGTTCATTTACGTAAGTTTTTATCGTTACATGTACATTAATGGTTTGTCTGGTCCTTTTAATCAGTCCTATTTAATAATTTAAATTCTAGTATATCAAATCTGGGCATGTTCGGGATTCATCATTTTAGTGCTATAATTAATCCGCCACAGTGTGCTATATTAGCTGTCGGTGGAAGCACGCTCTCCATAAGTAAGCTAGTTTCACATATTATATTGTGTCCCATAATATATTGTATACCATAAATTATATATTCAATGCCATTTAAAATTTAAATAGATGACGACGGAAAATCTAGAGCAACGACAGGATTAACTCTGTCCTACGATGCGTCCGGTATTAGTGAACAGTCTGCTGCTAAATTTTTGGCAACATTAAAGTACGAAATGGAAAACGCCAATGAAATCTCAATGGGTATTTATAGTCTTCAACATAGATTAGAAAGTATTGAACTATCACAGTAGGTTATACCGTCATAATTTTTAGCTATCTATTCAGAATTACAATATTTGAAAGCATTAGTCGCAATTGAAATTCAAGAATATAAGAAATAGACCGAAAGAACGAAGTTTCGTAATATTTAAAAAAAAAAGTTAAAAGCGCACTGTTATGGAAATCAAATGTCAGTGGATTTCAATTCATAATTTAAGTTTGCAGTTTGTAAAGATATAATACACTGATTGTGAGTCGACGACATTTACGAGAAAATTGTTTTGCCTTTTTTTGAAAACTCTTGACTTTCGTATTATATATTTGAATTGTTCATAGGCATAGTACGTATCTTATCGTTGTTTATTTATTTAATCATGCAAATTATACAAATTAAAACTGCAGACATCTAATAACCTGTGTCGGGGCGCACTAAAATATTATAATTATGTAACAAGAGTCTATATTAGCATATGGATAAAGAGAAGAATATTACATGATTAGGAAAGTCAAATTAGATAAATACGTTTTTGGAACAATTTAGAACTTGTATTCTAGCCGTCATTGAATAAGCTTTAAAATCATCAGGTTATAAATCGAAATGGTTGTACATCTTACACATTAGACAACTGGTTATTCCATTATATAATATATTGTAACAGTAACAGTATGTAATGAAAATTAGTATTTAAAATAAATTCGTGTAATAAGCTAAACCTTCACAGCTTATAGTGGAGAATACCCATCCCAATAAAAAATGTCGATACCGACTTAACACCGGTAGTCTCTAAATAAATAACATCAGAAATACCCTGATAATCAAATTAGTAAAAATTGTAGCTAAAATACTTATGCGTAATAACTGAATTACTGTGAGAAAGATTGCGAACTCCAACGTAATAAAATATACAATAAATCTAGGACTGTTGTTAACAATTTCTAGTCACTTAATACTTCATTTAAATCTAACATTTGGTGTTGAATACATACCCCATGCGTTTTATTTATGTGATGAAGAATGTCAACATTAACGTGATCATTTTTCCAGCTTATATTCCCTCAATCCTTGCAAGAGAGTAAATATTATTAATGCAATGGCAGAGATCCACCACTTAATATTATCTTTATTCATATTTGCAGTCATGATTATGGCAAATTGCATAGAAAATCCACAATTACTTAATTATACTAATTATTAGCTAATACAATCAAAACAGCCATAATATTATATGTAACGTTTAAAAATATAAAATATCGTGTTAAAAATAAAAGCAATTAGTAAAATGAAAATGAATTATGTTGGTCCTACTGCACAAATGTTTGTGATAAATTTGATTGCTTATCTCAGTGTACTTTGCAATACAATGCAATGGAGTATAATCCACTTTCTCCTGCTAATTATCGAAGGGAGCTCATATTTCAACTTATTCATGTATCATAAGACTATCTTTAAATACTCAAAATTAATACAACTCAAAACGGAAAACGAAGACAATTCTGTTTATTCTATATTTTTAAACCGAAAGTATATCTACGAACTAACTGTAATATTAATTAACGTCAATGAAGAGTTTGTCTCAAAGTGTCATTTAATGAACTTCAGTTTTTAATTTCTTATGGGTTTTTGGGCTATATATACAGAATATTATAATAGGTGCAATAATTTGAAGTAATATGTAAGCAGAAGTGAGATTTCTCAGAAACATGCATTTTTAGAATAGTTATATTTTGAACATATTATCGCATATTTTTATTTAATTTCTAACTAACAATAAGTCACGACTTGGATATAATTGAAATAAAAGCATCGTACGTTTTTTGCAAATTAAAAATAAGTAGGTAATTGATATTTCACTTCTTCTCAAGTTAGTTTTTAAGCCAAACTTATTGATGATTTAAACTAGGTATGTCAGTACGGCTTGAAATTCTGTCTTTCATTCCCCTCGAACTCAAAGTAGTCTCAAGTGTTTCGTAGATTACAATTTCTGGCTTTATAGTTGCATATTTATATTATGCAGACATCAATCAAATAATAGTTAGGTAACGAGAACGAAAAGGACAATGAAATAAATTTTAAACTGCTAATTTTCCAGTACTTTAATGTTTCTACATCCTCTTACTAAGTTGTATACACCCTTTCTTATTATTTTTATCCTGTTCTAAGCCTTCTTTCACTATAATTATACTTTTACCAACTACTATACCAATGGCTACAGCACGTGCAGATAAAATACATACCTTAAGCTTCGACTAACAATAAGTCGCAGTCGTGAGCTGAGAAGTTCCTGATTATTTTCCATCTGACAGATATCGCATTCTTGAACACATCATTGCATGTAAGATTTTTAAAGATATTTAAGTGTTAAGAATGTTGCAACGAAGTATAATATACCATTTTTGTGCATGAATTGAATTAATAAATTATTACGTATTTGCAAAAATATTGAAGAACAATGTGCATGTTGTGGCTCTGATACTTTAATCAGGTACTGATCCGTGGTCATCCTGTTTAGGAAGACGGATGAGCCAAGGGGAAGGCCAACTGAATTTTAATTTAGTCTGGCAAACCAGTCTAATAGGTAAATGTAAATCAGCATCGTACGTAATGAACATCAACAACGACGTATCACTTGCATGTTAAAAAACTTAGAACAATCAGGACGGCGACAAAGATCCACACTTGCGTGTAATTTATCTGAATAATACTGACTTAATTTTGGTGCTACAAGGTACATCATGTACTATTGTAAAATAACAATAAAAACAACACAAAATATTGCATTACTAGTAGGTCCCACGAATGCATGCTTCGACTAATGAAACCATTTGTCTTTATAAGTATCCTGTATGCATGAAAACATGACGTCCAGTGTAATGTCCATGGTAAATAAAGAAATGTATTTTGTGTATGTCATTTTTTTAGTTGTGAACAGGTACAGGACTTTAGAGGCTTATTATTACAATTGGGAGTGTAATTATTGTAAACAACGGATCTGACTAATGTAAAAGATATGTTTGTTATATAAATACTAAATTGCTGCTTGGACACCCTTACATTTTTATTGTATTGTATAATCCCAATATGGAAAGCGAACAAGTAACGTTGTTCATCAACCTCTATATAATATAATGTTTGCATTCGTTATGGTCATAATAACATATATAATGTGTCTAAATATCAAGTGGACTGATGGTATTCATGTCGAATGTTGAAGTTGTAATATTTGGGTTCTGAACAGTCACGAACGTAACAAATCTACTAAAACGTTATAGATTGATTTCCTCATTTAAATGACCAAACACACAAGAGACGCGAGTCTGGACATCATGGAGTCGCTTTTCTGTGTTAATGAAATACATTTAGTGGAATAGCACAAAGACGACACAATGGTGCTGTTTCTTCTAAAGGTGTTTCGCAGGGAATTTACGTTCATTAGAATCATCCTCTGGCTGTAAGAAAAATAAGGCGCCAGTCGACAGTCAGCCAACAATCGAACACACTTGAAACCTGAAAGAGTGAGAGTTTGCAAAAATGTTATTTCTTGCCCATGTCCATGTATAATGTAATGTAAGCAAAGCAAGCAAGCATTGTGAGACTTAGGCTTTAAATTATTATCATCTTTCCTCTGGCTTTACAGCATAATAATTATTACTGTTGAGAATTCACTTCGACTGACGCTCGTTCGCCTGCCTGTATGAATTACAATAATGCACGCGAGTCAAGGAGTGCTCTCTGATCCGCCTATTAGTCTCATAAGAACACTCAATACCTAAAACTACACTTTACACCTTTTTACTCTTATCAGACAAATAATTTCATCGAGTCGTCGTTTCTCACTCAGCCGCTACATTTTCTCAGCTATTCCAAGTGTTAAGTCATTCTATTGATTAAATTCATATTTATTGTTGCATACCTCAGTATTGCGTTTAGAGATATGCTTCAATGATTAATATAAATTTAGTTAGGTATAAAAAGTTTTTGTAAGTACATTAGCTCAACTTAACTGACTCCTGTGAGTTATATGGGCTTGCCTTAAATTATTCCATTTTGAAGTAGTAGTTTTAAGGAATTCCAATGTATTATTTTTGCGATAATGTATCCTGATAGATTGATAGAAAAATGTACAAAGGTTGCTGTCGCCAGTCTGTGTGAGAATATTATTGGAATGATTACTTATTCAGTACAAGTATGTATTACCTACGAGTGTATATATTTTTTAATTATTTAAGTGATTCGTTATATTATACGATTATATGTACATAGTATCAAGTTTGTTTGTGCATTTTTAAATATGTAGTAGAGAGAATGTTATAATGAGTATAATGTGTATTTTTTAGTATTAATAAATACGAAGATTTTTTATACATGGAAATTCCAAAATCTCATTTAATATTTAAACCAAATCCCAAAACATACACATAATAATTTGTTCTGTGTGTGATCTCTAAGCGGCTTGTCTACACAGCCATCATAATCAAGTAGACAACCCGGACTTGTTTGTATAGCCATTAGCAGAGAACACGACTCTCAAATGGAGTTCAAGATCGGATTTCAACCAGTATATGGAAAAATTCATATATAATCCGTAGTAAAGAAGTCAATGAGGAAACATTCAGTGTTCTTTGTGTTTTTGTTCCTTTAAACAGGTAATTATTTGCTTAGCAGCAATTCGCCGAAAGCGGGTGGTTTACTTTTTATACGCTTGTTAACCAAGTCATAGTTTTATTCTTGACGACTTCATTATAAAATTTTATGATTAATAGAGAAAACCAAAACCTTCTCACAAGCATATCAATATCCAATTATACTTGTAGACATTCTTAGGCTTCTGAATGTGCTTAATACCAAGTATAAGCTGTGGTGTGTAAATAACTGTATCGAATAATTCTATGCACTTATATTATTGCCTTGTATAGATAAGTTTAGTAGATTTACATGCTGCAACCTGCAAATAATATTACAGCCATCAGTATAATAACCTCCTACTTTCCATTGTGTAGGCGCAATGAGTAATTACTCTAATCCATATTAACTATTTATCCGTAGACAAAATAATTTATGAGTTATTCAAATACGATTGAATTATGATGCAATGAATATCGTTGCCTTAAACTTATGTTATGTAAATCTTCTTGTATAATAATATGCCTTTAATTGGAATTTTCAAGTTGCATAGTGCAACAGGTGCAAGTGTAAGATTAAACTTTCTTCAGGTAGGAGTTGCATTTGCCTATTATTGTGTATTTAAATGCATTTGAATGGTGTATAATAATTTACGATCATTATTTTTCATTGTCAATTCAGAAAGTACTAGGAAAATCGTTTATTCCAAATACCAGGGATTTTTTAAGAATTAAGTATTGATATTGGTTATTTATTACTAATTCATTTCGGGTGCTAGATTAGAGATTCCACCTAGGTGGCATCTTTTATTTGTATTAAGTTTTAATTATGGATTACAAGTTTGTACGATACTTACTTATATGCATTATAATAACAAACTCAAATATTATTTGGACTGAATTTTCCGTATTGAATACCCCGTGATTTTATTATTAATTATAGGTACTGTGTTGTTAGGAAACCTACTGAGACTCGTAATTCTATGTAGGAAGACACAGTTTTGCATTTAAATGTGAGATTTAAAAAATTCAATTGTTTTAAACCATTCAGTAAGTCGAACTGTTGTGGATTTGTGTCTCAAATAAATTGACTTTCATTTGAAATCGTTGAAGTTAATTTGAAGGGGATACATCATCATTCTATGTGCAAGGTAGGTTTGGTTAGATACATAGCTTGGTAGTTTTACAAGGTGCAGCAGATACGGTATACACAACAAATAAGAAATCTCATTCCCGAGATATTGTATAGCTAACAGAGATGTGTTTAGTCTTAACATGCTACAAATTGAAGTCGGTTGGGTGGGTTTGTTGTTGATGGTTTGTGTATCTATGGCTGTATAGGCTACAATGTGTTTGTTAGAGTAATGTGGTATAAATGAATAACCCGAGAAAAAATGAATAAGGAGTATCATAAACTTTGTCCTCTCCTCAGATAGTGTGGTATAAAACCCAACTCTTCTTCCGCTTGCTTTTATAATATGAGAATATGAAAGATATGAAAGATGAAAGGCTGGTATAGGGAATTATGTTGTAGGAATGGTTGTAGGAATATACCGAGTAGATATTTACAAAAAGCTATGGTAGTCTGAAGATTATATACTGGAAAGAATTTTGGGCCAAGGTGTGAACAAACACAAAGAAGTGTTAATCACGATTGGCATTTTATCATTGAAACCTCTCAAGGAACACAACTCTTCGGGAAAAACAGACATTGGTAAAAGGAAAAGGGTAAATAATTAATGAATTTTAGAGCAAAACCTCAATGGATTTTTCTCCAACAGCAATTAACAATTTAACACGGTTTTCTTCACATTGGTGGTCTCCTGAACATGTTCTTTAGAGCATATCACTCATAATTATTGCAACATTAGTTCTTTCATTAGCTTTTACCACCCGTCCTATTTCCTTCGATGTTTACTACGGCACTTATTGTAAATTAGGAGATAAGTAGAATCTGGAAAGCATAGCGCATCAGTATTCTCATTCTGTATTAAAGCCTCTTACAATATATTACAAAACTCATAACCATGTCATTAATTATTAAGTGGTATCCTTCGCCTCTGATCTATCTGTCACATTTTGTGAGTAAATCAGTTCAAAAATCATAAAATCCAATGACAAATCATTTATATTATTTAGAATTTAGGATTTCTGAAAGATTATTAGTAAGTAAAATATTTTCAAGATCTTTACTCCTTAAATATTAGTTTGCTATTTTTCAATGTAAAATCTCACTTTACCAGGCAGCCATTATTACCATTTTTCAACGAGGCTCTTTGAAGTATAATACCTTGGCATGTAGATACCTATATTATGGTTCTATTGATAATAACGTTACTTACTATAAAGAAAGAAAGAATATAGAGATTATAAGGCAGTAATAGGTATATAACATTTTCGTTTTACGCATTGCGTTATTGCGTATATGCAGTCGGTACGAAACGTACCTACTGTAAACAAGGTCGAAAATGATAAGTAAAAAAGCAACGAAGAGTACAAGAGTAGGTACAGAGCTCGAGTCAGTGGAGTAATGTGTTTTGGTGGACTTGGACTGGTGTTATGTGCGTTGAGAATTCCATCCGGGCCTATTATGTTGAAAAGTTTACAGACTCTCAGGTTACAAAGTAGCATGTTGTGGTAATAAATTGCTGAAACATTAGGCGGACCCACCTTTATGCCTACAATGGATGGATATAGGTGTAAGATGTAACATACTACCTGGATCTGACTTTCGTTTGGTGTACAATGTAGATATGTCATGTCATGTCATGTCATGGTAGCTATATATAGTTTGCATGCTGTGTGA
Source organism: Pogonognathellus flavescens (assembly GCA_019776165.1). Lineage (NCBI taxonomy): Eukaryota > Metazoa > Arthropoda > Collembola > Entomobryomorpha > Tomoceridae > Pogonognathellus > Pogonognathellus flavescens. The sequence continues at coordinate 11,494 of JABASD010000343.1, forward strand.
ACAATCAAGTAGAAGAAATTCAAATCCATCGGCATATCTGACTGTGCATTGCATGGTAGCGATAATTTTGCTGCGATTGAAGGCCGTGGCATTTCGTGTAGGTATCTTCAGTTCATTTTGAGCATTTTTTATATAGGTGCTTATACTCTATACACTTGTGTATATAAAAACGTATTGTTTCATATAAGTATTTATTATTGATTATTGCCATCATAATTTACAATTTATAAAAAATATGCACATAAACTACCTACATGAGCACATTATGCAACTTGAGGTTAAAAAACAAAGCAATGCAATTTAACATTTAGCGAAATAACTTGAATTCGTTGTCTGTATAAGGAAAATTAATTGAATTCGAGCAAATATTATAATCAATTAGATTGAGATAATATTTAATAAAATAAATCAATAATTTTTGATTCTGTAGTTTAACATATTTATGAATCTATTTAGTACAACACTTTATTTCAGATCTATTGATGTACTCACACATAAACAGTTTTTCTGCAACATTTCATTACTATGGAAAACTTCCTATTAGCTTTGAGTCAAATTCGCCGACCTTATATATTATGTTTTTGTTTATGAAAATGTAAAACTAGGCCATTTGTAATTTTTCAAAGGTTGAAATCAATGTAACTCACTGAAGTTGGAGTTAGAGTGACCTTTGAGGGGTCACCTCATTTTTACCGCAAAAATATATGCGGTTAGCAATTTAAGAGTATAATTAATAGTTAGAGTAGCTTATGTAATGTTTTATTATTTACTACCTATGCATTTTTGACTATTTATTACAAGCAGAGGTTGCCTGCACCGGTATGCTGTACTGTCCATTGCAATAGCAATGGGAATTGATATTACTATTTGACGCCTTGGTATGGAGTTTAATTAACAACAAGCCTGCTTTGCGATTCACGTTTTACTAATGAGACAGTCTTGCTCTCGCTATTCGTTTTCCAGTAATTAATTAAAATTAATTAAAGCAACACAGACACTACACCGTATAATTCATCTCTATAATTTGTTTATGTAGGTATACGCATTAGTAAGTAGGGAATTGTAATAGTAATAGTAGGTCTTGTTTGAAAGCACATAATTTTCTTGGCTATTAGCAATGCTGAATACGAGCAAAGTGCTCTGTCGTCAGACTCCGTCCATCCATTCTATTTACTACATTCTCGTGAGTGTTAATGCCTTTTCGTTGCTGGAAAACTGCATTCTTATGCATAAGTATGTGTGACGTTTCTCTTTAAAGATGTTGTGAATAAGTGCATCAAGTGCATTTTTAGACAGCATTACTAATAATATATTCTGTATCATTAAGACTCAGACTGTTTTATTTGCTCCTTTCCATTTGTGTGATGTAAGGTACTTAGTCTTAACAGGGGCGTAACAACTTGGACCACAGAAACTACTACAGATATTCCCCAAATCAACTTCGCTAAACTCACAACTTTTATCCTTTCTGTAAATGAAAGAATTTTCTGCGTGGTAAAATCATCTATCAATTTTCAAATCAATCAACAAACCTTTTTATTCTGATATTCCTCTGACAATTTTTTTACAGTATTCTGCATTTTGGCTATGATTCTTAATTTAGCGCAGGCAAATTAATTTTTTAACTGTCCATTTCAATGCTTACAGAGTTAAAATTATTTTCATGTTGACGATGCATTCTTTTTGCAGTTAAAAATGAAATTAATTTAATCATGCCGCATCAAAGATTCTACTAATTCACATTGTCTTCTCATTTCAATGAGACAAAAATGACAATATTGCAAAATTCTGTATTTTCACTATTTGAATTCAAAATATTACAGTAAGGATTTGATTTTCATGCAAACATATTTTTTCTTTACTTAAAATTAGCCAAAAATTTCACGTTTCAATACTGTGAGTGTATTTGGGTAAGAAAGAAAAAATAAAGTTGAGTTAATAAAAAATAGAGTTAAATACATAATACAATACAAATACTGAGTGATCAGTTTCTAGACAGCCCTCCCAAATTTAGTGTATAGATGACCCTGAAGAAAGTTGGTTTGTGTTTTGAAACAAATTCTTAAATTGCATTGGTTGTTTACGACGAGGGGTTAGCCACATGGACTGAAAGTCTAAACGCACTAAAACATTTCGTCGTAGCATCGCAACTCATTTATTAACTTCCTCAAAGTCATGTAACAGTCTGAGACATTTGCATCTACTTCTCATTTACCCATATATGCAATTGCTAAATGGATATTATGTCGTATGAACGTAAGGTCGACGCGTATAATCTGTCATGTCATAATCGGGACTCTCTCTCAGTCAGACTGCTTCATAAATTCATAACATTACAATATCTTTCATAATCCTATAACAATGCAACCTCTGCAAATGCATAATTCCTGTAACTTTAGCTTGGAGTTGCATGTAGACTTGGTGTCCCGTCATGTTCTAGTAGTCATTAGCTAACTCTTTCTAACATTATACAAAACACAACATTGCATTTCTGCCATTCCATTTCCGTACACAGCCCCACAATGCACAAATGTACAATAGTGACTAGATCCTTGTTGCAAGAAACGAATTGAAGCTGGCGTATAATATGAACATGTCTGATTTTACTTTCACCCACCTGTTGCATTCATCTGTGTGGGGCATTCATTACATGTTGCATATCTATAGGTGACTGACTCCTCCAACTTACATAATACGAGCTATTGACGTTCTTTTTACAAAATTCATCCACATGGAAATAAATCCTCCATGTGGGTTGATAAATGCAGTGGGCTAGACTAGAACTCATAGCTAATCGGATAAACCTTTTAGCATTTAAGGTTTTAAATAAATTTAACTTTATTGGCTTTTTTTAGAAAAACAATAAATAATGGCTTAATTAATGTATGATAGTAGACAATGTTTGAAATGTGGTTGAGAAATTATATCTGTCAGATAAATAAAGTATATTATTTACCTGCGTCAATAAGCATTTGAAATTCTAATTAGTGATAATTTGACGATAAAGTGCAGTTGAGTACGTGATCTTATAACAATATTATCTGTTGATCGTTTTACTATAATTCTTGGTTGGCACATGATTACTGCCATTTAATCATGTTTAGAAAAATATGCAATGCAAATAAATATAATAGTGTATAGAGATTATTTCCATGCAGTGTGATTTTGATATTGGTGGAAAATTTTATGAAGTTTAAATATAGCTAGTAGAGATGTAACTAAATAACCTTGAATGTTAGCGTTTGAGTATTTATTTTGATTAGATATAGATAGAATTGAACAGGGGATTTGAAATTTGAAGGACCATCATCGCAATCAGAATCATTGTTTGTGTATAATGTATAATTGTATATGGGAATGAATGGTTGGTGATGAGTTGTTGCAGCTCTACGCAGTATGTGTGTGGGTCTACATAATAAGTAAAGAAATTTTATCAATAACTAGTACAGAGGTAGATAAATAATACCGTGTGTAGAATGTTATAGGTGGATGTTCTTGAAAACATCTCTTGTACGTTTTGTATTCCAATTAAAATATTCAAGAGCTCTACAGTCCACATCAGGGTGTGTTTACTTAGGTTAATCAGAGAAGTGTCATAATAGTTTTATTGAGCAACTTTCCTTCGTAGCTTCGTCTGGAGATAACATTAACATACTGTATAATCAAAATATGTATAAAACACCTAATCAGATTTATTTAGATGTATTTAGTTTTGCCCGATGAAATGTCCGTTGACTTGAAATCAATAACTGTGACTCTGATTGTGAATTGTCTGCGAGAGAGTGTAAATAGTTTTTTGCTGCGTTTTAAAAAATTGGAGAAATGGCACTTGTGGGATAAGAGGTAAAGATAAGGAGAGAAAGAATGAAATGTTTTTGTAAATATATAATATTATACTTTACGCATATATCTTTCGAAGCCTGAACTTCTATAGCGACTCGTCCTGTGGCTGACAATCTCCTCTGAGTCTTGGTCCATGGAAGGATTAGCCACACAGTTCTTCAGTTCTTCTAGCCTGGCACTAAACTGGCAGGATGGCAGGATCTCGCTCAATATGGAGAGCCCAAAAAAGTGCAGTTCGTGTGTTCTATCGTGAGAAAGAGGGTTCCACCCTTATTTGCATGAATTTTGGTCATACGAAACCTCATAATTTTTTACTATATATTGTACTTTGGAATGCAGCAGTATGTACATATGATATAAGAACTCAGGCTCATCTTTCTATTTATGTTTGGAAGACTCCACTTGAGTCGCGTCCACAAGAGAATAACCCATACCTGTAAACTTTTACTTAATCTTTGACTTACAACAAAGACACAGCAGATTTAGGCACAGCTTTAGTAGTACAAGTCACTTTTACGTACTTTTATATTTATAGGATGTGCATCTGCAGCATGGAAGCTCTCAAGGAGATACCTGTGTAGTAGTAAGTAGTTATGTAAATCAACGGATTCTTCTTTTCCTAAATCCTTACAATAATAAATCTCTCTTGTCTGTCATTTAGCATTACGCTCAACTTTGTATTGATAATGAGCTGTGTGATGTATCAATATCAGATCATTACATTCACATTGTTCAATATCTCTATTTTAAATATTTAATATTTTATTTATGATCCTATGAGGAAAATAAAAACATTAATCTGCTTTACAAAGCAGGATCTTTGTACGTGCTACGTTTATAATATATAGTATAGGATCATTTTGCCAATACATTTATGGCTTAATGGTCGTTCGCTGCTTAAATAATTCCTATAATGGTTTTTAGTAGGCACAGTTCTAAAAGTATAAGATGTACTGCAGTATACTGGACAAACTGCTCTCTTCCTTATTCATGTTTTATGCATTGTGAATAATGGAAAGATGTAAAACTGAGCGGACGACGACGTGATGGGAAAGAGATTATTATTATTATAATGGAGCTACTAATTAATAGGAGCATTGGAGCTGGAGGGTGTCTTTCACTCCTGTTTCAACTAATTGTATGTGTTACGTGTTCGAAATAACTTTGATGTGAAGTTCTTGCACAAGAGTTGAGAGCAGGTGATGTATTTGTATGTTTCTTATATTACATTACTACTTAAATGCTAAACCAAATGTGAGGGAACTTCTATATGGAGTACTGTTGAGGTTTGATTTGTATTTGCTTCATAAATAGATGAGTTGAGCCGCCGCATCGGGCTTCTCTTTATTACCTCGTGGTTATATTCTTTATACTAATAGCCATTTGTTCGGACATAGTAATATTTGCTCTAATTGACAGTAGGCAAACCGTCGATCCCTTTGTGAACCGAAAAGGTGCAGAGTATGAATACATTTAAAAGTAAACCGCTCACTCAAGTTCATCATTTGAAAATAGGATGGCTAGGTGCTACGGCAATATGAGCACTGCTATGATTTCTGATGAATATTAAAGAGACGTGAAGACACTAAAGATGATTTACTTACCAGACATAAATACATTACTAATACTTATATGTGTACTATTACTGCTTTATTATTATTACTGCCAACTACTGTATTACTGCAGCCTACGACTGCTTAGGTTGCTTAGGTATGGTCAGCTAGACACGAAGTGAGGCTTGTAACGTGGAGCTGTAATATTATAGAGAGTGTCGAGTGAATCGACTTGAGAATACACACACGAAACAAGATAAATTGACGATTAGTGAATTGAAGGCTGAGCTAAAATGTATATCTGTGCTAATATGGTGTGAATGCAACTCAATTGACGTGTACAGACTGACATTTTATTTAAAATTGTTTTATTTCAAAGAATTATGCAGATACGTAATTAAATCATTTTTATTTAGAATATATTCTTGGTAATTGAACGTTTCTGAATATAATTGGGCATTGGGAAAACTACAACGGGAGAGATTCACAAGTTTTTAATTAAGTACAATTATTGAGAAGGTACTTTTGGAAAAGTTTCATAGCAAAATGCATATAATTAAATGAGTATAATCATATGCAAATATGTATGTATATATTTTCAAGTGCCAAATTACAAATCAATGCTACAAAAAGTACTTGTCTCCCTTGCAGGCACCGAAAGTGGATAGTACCTAGTATGCACCAATAACTAAACGCACTACTACTTGCACAATGCATTGGAAATTGCCAATTTTATTTCTGCTCAGGATAATTTCCATTGAACGGGATTCACTCTTATATAAAGAGTTAAACGATCAAAATATTGTACATGGAAGAACAGGAAAGAGTTCGTTCTCCTGGAGGTGGAGTCATATTAAACAAAAATTCCAGTCTTTTAAATTATTACTATCACATGAGTTAATGTAAATGCGCAATTTATTACTATAATATTATTACAGACGTGGGTTTAATAATATCTATAAAATGCAACGTTTGATCCGCACACATTCCATACGCTTAACAAACCTGCCCATCAACCTATCTATTCTATATATATTGTAAAATGACAGGAAAAGCGTGTGACTCGTATCTTTTTACATATCCGTGCATAAACTTATTTATTATGTGTGTAATTATTTCGTATTATGAGTTCGTAGTATGTAAAAATGTTGATCTGTAGACTACATTCTGTTGCTGCGTGTGGACGTTCAGCGTCGATCGGCAGTCTGCAACGTACTTGGCGCTGTCAAAAAGCCAAAAGCCGAAGAACTCTTTCTATGCATCTACCATGATATATGTAAATATAATATTAGACACGTATTATGTAACTGTGTTCCATTTTATCAAGTAAACTCCACACAGTCAGTTTTTAACGCTTGTTCGGTCTTGACTCCAAGTTCTAAGGCTGTAAGTTGAAAATTTCCCAAAGTGCACAACTACTTTTGCCCGAGACGAACCAGAGGATGCTGGGAGGATGATTGTTATGATGACGATGAGATTGATGCAGGAAATAAAGCAAGTGTTAAAGTATTTTATCCTACTCAGTGTGGATTCTGTATGAATGTGTGCTCATTTGGCTTTGGCTGGTGCTTGGACCGAGATGAGAGAGAGAGAGCAACAAGCCATGAAGAGATAATGAAGCCATTGTGCTTGGGCGTAGGTCCAGTGGCTTTTCCGACCGTGCATGGCTATCGAGGCGTATTCACACTGCATAATCGATGAGCAAATCGTCGGTTTCACGATACCAGCGACGTGTTATGCAAATGTGTGTTAAGACGATAAACGAAGAACTGAGAGAGACAGACAGACAGAGAAGAGCGAATGAGATACAAAATACAAAGTGAAACTAAATGGAGACTCACAGTAGAGCTCTCCATCCGTAGAATTACGACGAAGATGAAGAAGAATATGAAGAAAAGAACGAGAGAATACGGAAGGGGGTGTGGTAGTTCAGATGACCCCCTGCAGGTCATCTCGGGAGGTCTAATCTGTCTCAAAAATGATGCAAAAGATTTCTCGTTGTGGAACATTAGCAACCACCCTTGCCTCTAACCACAGATTCATTCAAGTCTTCTTCTTCGGCTCGCTTCAATTTCCTGTCCGTTTTCATGTCAATATATTTCTAATGTGCGATCCGAAACATTTATAGAATAGCAAATTTAATCTTGTCATCCCTTAATCTTGTCCTGGTTTTTTATCTGCGTATAGGTAACTATATAAAGAAGTGCCATCAATCTGTACTTTGTAACAAATGTGGCAGCAGTTTGGTTGCCTTGCCTCATCGTTGTTGTTACTTTGTCAATCTCCTGTCTTGTTTTCTCTCTACGCATCAAATAATTCCCTTTTTTGCTACTTGAATAAATAAATGAGCCAGGAGTTCTAAGGATGATTCGTTTTTGCAGTGGTTACTACTACTACTACCACTACTACTACTAAATTTGATTACACATGATTGGAATGTGACTGCTTTTTATAGAACAACTTATTGTCGCATCCCTTGAACACATGGCTTTATTTTTCTTGATCTTCGAGAGTAGTTGTTGTGTGTGTAAAATATATAATACCTCTACCCATATCTACTTACATTAAATATCAGATCATTAAACTTGAGATTATCATTTATATATATTATTATTTTATTATAGCCATATGCCAGCCCCTAGATCGCACTAATAACCCTGCACACACATAGAGAAACAGTTAATAGGGTTAGGAGTCGCTATTCCTATATATTACAGTAGTGAGGAGAGAATTTGCAAATAACTCAATACAAATTAGTTTGAAAGATCAAAGCAAAGTAACTGGATTAATACTGGTTTGATGGCTTAGGATTTAAAAAAACTTCTTAGAGACAATGAGTGGACGTTAAACTTTGTGAGGTATGATGCAAATGGCTCATTACGCTGTAGACAGACAATATGCAGCTTTAAAAGCACTAACCAGGTTGTCAATCAGTTTTATTTCGATCTAAGAGCTCAGAGAGACGAAGAAAAGACACAGCTACTTAGTGTTGAGAAGAATGTACATAGTGTGCAAATGCGAGTGATTGAAAATATGATTAGAATAATTTGATGTGTTTCGCTTTGGAAGAAACTCGAAAATTGCATGCGAGAATATTGAAATTATAGTGTTCTACTTTGAACATAGTTGTAGGTTATACTTATTTATTCTGTAGGTTCTTATTTCATGACTAATAGCCAGCCATCAGTTCATAGGTACCTAAGTGTCTGAACAAAACAAAGGTATGGACGCTTTCATTTTGCTATTATGAAACGAATCATCTTCGGCAATAATTTTATTTTATTTAATGTTTTTATTCCTTGAATGAGCACTTACCTCGTAACTACGTAGTAGCATTTTACTAGAGTAGTTTTCCGTGGTGGTGCATGGACAACGATGATATGGTGTGATTTGACTATCTGGCTGTGTCTGAAGTAGCAGTAGACACAATCTCATCTCCCAACGTATCTTCGTAGCAGTCCACAGAGGAGTCGTCTGCAGACTCTCGTGTCCTACCGCAGTAAAGATTCTGAGGTAAAATGAAATCCGTTTTATTGTTGTAGGATCCCATCATTTACTTACAGAAACGTGTTCATTGTTCTGCAGGTCTGTATATAACACAACATGAGAGCCTTGAGTTAGTTTAATGTTAGGACGTGCAATAGTTTACCTACTTATATTATTATATTATTATTACTACTTATGATGTGTATAGTAGGTATCTGTAGAATATAGTTAGTTGTGATGCTAAGTGTATTCTACACTTTTAACGCTACAGTAAAGAAATAAGAGCGTTTAGTTGTTTCTCTCTGAACGAGTGCAGAGCCAGAGAAGAGAGCTAGGCACGATAAAATAAAGTTCATTTAGCAGTCCTTCAAGAAAATATTCTTCTAGGGGCTAAATTGCTCACTCTTTTTCCAAATATGGCTCGGATGGTCGGTTATAAGAAATTCTTGGGGAAATTACAGTATTGAAAGTTGAATGTTTTAAATGTTATGTATTTATTTTGGCGAGGGCCCTTTACTTAACCTATAAGGCCTACATTATCCTTCTTCTTCTTCTTGGGTCGGATCTTTTGCGGTCCTTGCCTTTATAGTAGTTGTGTGATGTGTGTGTCGTGAATTCTTCTTGTATAAGATGAATACTATATTATTCTCGAGGTAAAATCTAGAATACACAAATTCAAGTGAAAAAATTAAGGCTATGATGATATTACAAAGTCTAACTGGCTATAGCCAGTTAGGGCACCCCATGAGAATTGCGACCCCAGCGAGAATTTTTTCACTTCAAAGAGTTGCGAAGCACATTGTAAGTTGTAAGTTTGAAATCGTAAGTATGTTGTGACGAGAAAGAGAGAGCATTTAAAAAAATGTAAATGTAATAGTAGAATACTATAAGGTCGTGTCGTGGTGGAAGAAAATTATGAAGGAATAAAACAAATATTAGTGAGTGGATAATAATTTTTTGCAATTAATTTCACTGACAGTGTGTGTAGGTACGGACAGAACGGCTTGTGTATTAAAAGACACTTAATTAAAAGACAAGGCGAAGACATACACGGTAATGTGAGATTATATAACGCATGTGTAGGGGAGGGTTCCAATCAATTATTGTTTATTATGAAATACGAAGGATGGGCTAGGTTCGCAATGAAATTTTTCAACAAATTGGGCACCCTGTGGCGGTCTTGACTTAAAGTTCTTGACGTATTCCGCAGTAAACTTAATAATTACACGCAGATGTGTATGCCTATAGCATTGGGCTGCTCGTATCAGTACAATGACTATGAAATCTGCATCTGCGGAGATGCCTCCTTTGCAAAGGTATGGAAATTTATGTATACGTACTACAGTTGTACAGAGAACAGAAGCATCACTTTGCATACTGCACTCACCTCTGTCCTGTTCTGATTAGGAAAAATGCATGCAACAAGCGGTTCTTGTCTTATGTTTGAAATGAAACATAATGTATACTAATGCAAGGAGGTATAATATTTGTACTTGTCTGCTCTGTGTGTGTTTGTGTGTGTGCCTCCAGGGAAAATGTCCAGGGAGCTAAATGGTAGCTAAATATTAAAAATATTAAATACTCATAACAACATTACAGCTCCGGTAGGGAGAATTGCATTTTCTTCAAGTGCAGATCAAAGAAAAATCAGTGATGATATATGAGACAAAGGTCTTTGTGGTAATAACTCGTTTCAAAAGAATTACTATTAAGCCAGGTACTGTGACCTGGTGCTGGTGTTGGACTGAGTCTTTACAAACTTGACTCGCACACCACCACCACGGCATCAGTTACATACTTTTGTATCGTAAAGCACTTATTAGTATTCTTTTGAAATATTACGTGTATCTGGACTGGTCTTGTTCACATTTGAATTCATGGCTGCAGGCAATTACCGAAATTCTTGTAGTCACAAATGAGAATAGCGGTGCAACACGTTCGACATGTTAGTTTTGCATGGAACCGTCACTTCTGTTCTAAAGAACCCGAATAACTTCTCTCCATAAAATTTGACATGTCCATCTTTCAACACGTTTCCTCCGCTGCCCTTTTTCTGAATGGGTGGGAAGACTATCTGTAGAATAAGTCTAACAAAAATATTTTACAGTTACGTCGCCGTCTCTCTCTCTCTCTCTTTCTGTTCTTTCTCTCTTGTATCTGTTTTATGTGTAAGATCTGTAGCAAATGCATTGTAGTGAAAGAAAAATAACACCGCAGTAAATATAACCGGGAACCTATACACAATATTAGTAAATACTCCAGGACGATAGCAAATTAACGCTATTTATGATACTTACTCCTATGAACGTACCTCTGCATCAGATTTTTTTTGGTATGGGTACTTTTAAATTTTCTTACATGGTGTGTGTCCAGGCAAAGTTCCATTGATACGTTTACTTTCGTTCGTAAATTGTAAGGCATAATGTGAACATGTTGAACGTAAAGATAACACTTTCTGTTATTTCCAACGTTTGATAAATCTTTGTTTCATTTTCTTTTGCTTGATTTGTATTTGTGTTAGCATAATATCCTGTTGATAATGATGTTACATTGAATGTTGAATCTTTGTTATTGTATCACCTGTGCTCTTAATATTACTCTGGTGCACTTCCTACATATTCATATAAAATATTGCTTAATTTACAATTTCTTTCATTCATTTCATTCCCATATGTGATTTCATTGTTCCTCCTTGTTAAGTATCGAAAGATACTTTATTAAGTATTGACTTTGTATCAACATTTGTTGCATTATCGTGTCACTTGTTATAGTGAACCGTGTGCACTAGACGATTGTTAACTGTGAGCTTAATAGGAAAAGCAGCAAACAATATAATATAAGAAACCATATTATTATGATGTGTGTCTTCATATTTCTTGCTTTTCCAGTCACAGTGACTGTTGCTATTGTTTTCTAGTGGGTTTTTGTTGTTCATTGTGGTGTGGCTGAGTGCATCTTTCAGTGTAAATAAGTTGTTAGTTTTCCTTGTGTGTGTTTATCACCTGCCTCTGTTGGAAGTTAGTTTTCAGTTAAAGCTTCAGACTTCTCTTCTCATTCTCATGTGAATGAATGCAATAATACAGATATACACACAACAACAAAGCTTTGCCTTTGAAAATGATTTCAATCAGGAGAGCCGATGATCGTTTCTCTCTCTCTTCTATTCAGTGTGGATTTACATGTTGTAGATTATTTTGTGATTGTGTGCCGTGTTTAAAGCAGTTAACAGAAGTTGGAAGCTACACAATACATAGAACAATGTCTAAAAGCTACTTGGCTACTGACTCTAGTTCTCTGACTATAGTTACCTGTTTAATAATATATGACTTTTGCACAGAAAGTAGAACTACTCTTTTTTCTCTTTTAATATGCAATGAAATGCAGACATATTTTAGTCCAGCTCTTCTTGATTGCAAGTATGTGATCAGACAAGGTGATTTCTATCAGGTCTTTTCCATATATGGAGCTAAGGTTAGTATCGGCTTCATAATCATTTCGACTTCCTGCGTCTGCACATGAAAAAGGGCATTACAAGTACCTGGTAATCAGGTAAAAGATTATCTGTAGTCGCGGTATGTGTACACGTCTACGCTATACAACAGTCGTACAGAGAGAGAGTCGTATTCTAATACATAAGTATTATCTCCTGACGTGTACAATAATGTACACCTATTATATGTATTTGTAATAATAAGTAGTGTGTATTAGGTATATTATGTGGAGTCTGTCGCTTCCATGCTTAAACAATACATTTTGGCAGATTCAGAGAAAAGCCCATGAAAATCTGCAGGATACTTTACAAGAATTTGACATTGAGACTCCCAGGTACACTGTAGGTTAATGTACACATCCACTTTTCTGTATACGATGATAATACAAGACTTTTACTACACTCACATGGCAATCGTATTAACTATAACTCTATTAAATTCCAATTTTTTTCTTCTTCCTCACCCACTGTCTCTACATGGGCATAAAAGATTGCAATTTAATAAATATAATAATATTATTTTGAATATATAATATAAGGTAATCACCACACACACAGTACCAGGAATTCATATCAATCTGACATATGCATACCACAGTAAAAGTACAAAGACTACTTAACGTGTTTTACATACACACAGCCTGTCAGCTATAACTCTTGTAGCTACAGCTACCTTCAAATCAAAAAGCAAATTTAGCGAAACAGTATCTTTAGTTACGGATACAAGTGAGGTAGTTGTTATTCTCAGGGATGCAAATGTAAATGCGTACCATTTCTGTGTATATAAATATTGCAGAGCACAACTCTATAATAGGACCTCGTCCAAATTCTCAGTATTAAACTTAGCATTGAAATTTGTGAGTTATGACTACATTGTGTGTAGAAGATATAAAATTAGAGGTAGATTACAGACAGAGCGTAGTTTATCGTATTCCTGCTAGTACATTGCATAGGCTACGTATAACAGAGAAGACTCTGCTGATAGTTTAGTAGTAAGTCGTTTTGGTACGGAGCTAAATTTGGGGAATTAAAATTGAATAGTGAGTGTTATTGTTGAGAAGGTGATGAAGCGTGGTAAAATGGAATGGTGAGAAATATGAGTGGAGGTGCACAGGTCGCGGACGGAGGTTGAGAAAGAGGAAGGAAGGGGTTGAGTTGAGGTTGAGTTAATTTCAGTTAGTACAGGTATGACATATGGAATGTGAGAAGAGGACCCACTCGATTAGCCAGACTTTTACTAAGGATTCCTCTGCTTCTCTTACAAAAATAATATTTTACACCAACTACTACTACTACTACTACTACTTATAACATTATATCTCCAAAAATGGATAGAACTTATTACCAGGTATAAATAACATTTCTGCTACGTACTGCTACTACTACTTACTTACATTACACAGTAAAAACGTTCTGTATAAAATTCTCTAAGCTTTTGACTTGTACAACTTGACCATTTCAGCTTTACACGTTATCCTATATGCCTTAGTAAAGAGAGTCATCATTTATTATTGTCGTTATTATTATAAACTAGAGCAGGCACGTTGTAGTCCACATCGTATTATTTGTATTAAAGTATTGAGCATTGACTGATTGTGAGTTTTGTTGTCGCTGCATTGTCGCTCACGCTGTGAAGTTGGATTTGGAGCGGAAGGGTGAACAACGAGTTGCTTTCGTTTTACATGTAGACACTTCGTCGCAATACTCAACACTCAAGTGCATGTATGAATGTTATTCTGTAAAAGTTAAAAGGTTCAACTCTAAAAGTCTCATTTGGACACGGAGAAGTCAAACCGAACGCTTTTATACCAAAGTTTAGCTAATAATAATAATATCTTTATAGGAGGAATGTGATGCGGTGCATTGGATGAGTTATGTCTAACTAAGCTTATACGTATAATGCTTCTAATACTTTTATTCCTACCTGGTTTAAGTAATGACTTGATATGGGACCGGCCTCAACTGAAGAGATACGTTTATTTACTAGAAAAGAGTTAAGAGAGACAGAGAGAGAGGTGAATACTGTACTGCTCTTTTACATTCGTTGCTACTGCCTCGACTGCTGAAGAAGTCAAGTCAAGTGACTTCAGACGAAAGAGCAGCAGACGAACAGCCAGCCAAGAAGGAGCAAGAAAACACCACAGAAAAATATCAGTCACTCAAAAGTCTTTTCCATCAGTAAGTAACAAGTTATAGATGAGTAGTAGTAGTAGTAATTCAGGTAAATAACTTTTAAGGCTGAGTAGTAGTCAACTAATGTACATAATAATATTATACACGAGTGGGTTTAGTTTAGTTTAGCTTGTTGTTGTTGTGAAGGAGCCAAAAGTAAGCAAGGAAGCCACGATGAACATCAAGTAGTAGTAGCAGTCGTTCTTTCATTCTTCTTGTTCATTTCACATTACATTTTACCTATCTGTAAAATGTACAAGTGCAGAGTACTTACACCCGTATGCACCAGAGTATTATACACACAGTTAGTTATTATCAATACATATACACCTATGCCTTTAACATATAGCTGACTAATCTGTATTATTTTCTGTGTAATGTACAGCGGCTCAACTTAAAAAAGCGATATCTGATTGTATTATATTATTGTGAGTAGTTGTAAGTTAATAGATGTGAATATCTCACTGTTACACTTAGAAGTACACAATTCACAAGGGCATAGGGCAATCTATGTACGTATGAGATATCTAGGCATTAAAGTGTAGTAGTAGTAATAGTAGTAGTAGTTCAATCTTCTTTCTGTCTGTCTCTCTCTCTCTCTCTCTCTCCTTTCTCACCGCTGTGTGTATGTACTGTAAATGGTAAAATAAACTGATGTGATCACCAGAAAGTATTTCACAGGTAGTGTAACATTAATTTGCCTGGGAACGCGTGTTTGTGCCGAGGGTTCTTGTTTTCTATTTACTATTACCGTATAAATATGTGTACAATGTACATTTATGTATTTTTTACTTGACCAGGATAAACAATGATGTTTTATAAAAAAACTGGAGTATTACAATATCATATAGTGTATGTTTGCATACTGTATTGGTATAAGTCAGTAGTAACAGAGAGAGAGAGAGAGATTATAGCACAATGCAGTGATTTTGATGCAGACAGGAGGGCTGTCAACTGTAATGAGTTTTGTAGAGCAGTGGAACTATATCTTGTTGGAAATTATCAACTGTAGAGTCTCTAGTTGATATGTGTATTTGTGATGGCACGGTAGCAGTCGCGTTGTGAAGTGACAGAGAGGAACACAGAGTCATGTTAGAATCATAAGTGTCTCTTTTAGTTGTAAATAGGATTGGAAAAGCATAGCAAATCAGAGCAAAAGGCAACCTGTTCACCTTTCTATTATAAGACACATGATTATTTCGATCCTCACAAAATAATCATTGTATATTATTTCGGACTCTCTGATAGAGTCAGAGAGCGACTCTCTCGTATAAATTGGTTTGAATGATAATGATAAGACAGAGAAAGAGTACACAAAAATATTCTTTTTCACACAGTCCCATTATTATTACACAGAGGCATGGCACATTATTATCTGTCGTGTTCGTAGTAGTAAAGGTGTAAAAGAGTGGAGCATCGTGGAACAGTAGTTCGTAGTAATAATTGTAATAGAAGTGGCAGTCGTAGTATTTGTGTGTATTTGTGAGTAGTATGGAGCTGAGGAGAATAACAGTCTGTGGTCCGTCTCACTTCACATCATCGCATCACATTAGATTACATACTAAATACACTTTATTTTTGTTTGTGCGCCAACCCAGAGCAGAATACATAAATACAGCAGAGTTTAATCATGCAGATAATAATTTTTTCACCCTGTGACTGTACATATGGGAGATGAAGGGCCAAAAGCTTGATTTCTTGGCCATGCCATTGGTGGGTGTGGGTTGGGAGGCTTGAGGCCTGTGTGTATGCAGTGGAGATGGAGAAACCCGAGATTGGGAACTGTTCTCATCATATGCACTCTCGCACCTTTGCACAGAAATCCACAGCAGACGACGAGAGAACACCACAGATCCTCTCTGAGTCTGAGTGAGTCTCTGAGAGAGAGAGAGAGTCTGAACGAGTCAGAGTCTGCTTCCCTGCTCCTCTTAAGTAAATGTTCTGAACACACACACAAATACAACACAGAGAGATACAGACAAGAGCCCAGAGAACACATACACAGGTACACATTTGAAAATACGAACGAAAGCCGACTCTTTTCATATCGAAGAGAATACCGAGGCATATTTTGTATTTGTATTGCAACCACCAAGTGAACAGAAACGAGGAACATCCTTCACACACACCAAACGTACTTCTACAGTACTTCTCTCTGTTCTTGCACCAATACTTCTGCAACCATAACCTGAAAGCTACACACAATTGCATTTTGTCTATTGAAATCTGTACAGGCAATAATTCTACTACTTGTGAGAGGCTGCTACTACTACTGTTGTCCGTCCACTTGTCTCAGTCGTATGTTGCGAAGCTTTGGAAGACCACGTCAAGAGCAATCAAGCTATATGAGATCGTTCCAAACTGTATTACTTCAAGTAGTAAATTAGCACAGGATTTTTTAACAATACTTTTCCCCCGACCACCAATTAAACTCATATAAATGTATTTTCTCACTGCAGCCGCTGTTTGTGGTGGAAGTTGTGGTGGAACGTGTGCTTCAATTTAACTGTCGTAAATACTTTTCACGTTTTATTGTATTGTGGGAGGAAAGAGAGAAGATATTAACTGATTGCATTGAACTGTGTTCTTCATTTCGTATCACTGCTCAGTGCAGGACTGTACTAATCTACTTTTACTAATGATTATTATTATGAGCTGTTGTTTGGAGTTTTAGAGCTCAATTGACTTTTCAATGAGAAGATTCACTGCAGTATAAATTCAATTTGTTTGTAAACGCATGTTTTTACTATTACACTGCGTTCAATAAATTGCTATCGTTGTGAATTTTTTAGTTTGAGTTGCCCTATGTGAAAGTAGTGTGAAAATAATTTGTATTAAGTGACCCCAGGTTATAGTTGTTGTGCATGTAAAGTATAATCTCTTAGCATGCAATCGGGAAAACCGGAGTAATGGACCACACCGGTGTTTGTTGTCGGAAGAGAAAAACCTTAGGTTCTAATACCACTGCAATTGCAAGGCAGCTACTGCCAGTAAACCGTTTAGGTGAAAAGGAGCAACTCTTAGTACCAAGTGAGACACTTGCCAAGTATTTCACCAGAAGTGACTTTAATCGTTTTCAGTTTTTGTTTTATTAGCTGTATAACACCATTCCACACTCGTTTTACCTCATTAATATTTCAAGCGAGAAAATATACGTGATTCCCTCAACTGCAACATCAGTACCAATAAAATACATTTCTTCTGCTTACCCTCATATGATATTACATTAAGAAAAAACAAACCTCTGTGAGTTTCCCGAGAAATAAACACGGAAATAATAATTTTCATACAAGAAATCAATTCAATGGTGTTTGTTAAGCTTTGTTAAATAAAGCTAAACCAGCAGAGTGCTTTTGTGTTTATTTTCGAAAATATTTTTGCAGTAAATCATTAGCTACATATGTAGTTGAGGTTTCACAGTGTTCGATGTGCCAGAAAGCTGGCAATTGTGTGATTGTGGAGATTTGGATCAGGAGACGGACAAAAATTGCACGAGCCCACTGAAGTTGTGGGGCGGCGGAGGAGAAGCGGACGGTTTTCGGGCCGTTCCGCTTTTTCGAGGCTCCCACAAGTTGGGACTCAATGTCCTTACAAGCGCCACATGAACATCGACAACAAGTAAGTCATGTTTTTATAATTACTACAACTCCCACTCCAAAACTTTCCATTAGCAAGTCGGTCAGATCATATTTTAACCAGAGATATGTACCATTAATATTATTAAGTGGATGAGTAGGTAGCTGAGTGAGTGAATGTATTCAGACACAACGGCTATTACTACCTACAACTATTATATTATTGCATGTTAATAAGTAAATAGTAAATACTAATACAACACTACCTACTGAAACCATTAAACTTTGTGCAGAGCATGTTTGCTGTTTTACATGTACTCAACCTCCGATGCTCCCTTCTCAAACCCACATCAGACGAAAACTCTTCGCTGCTGTTATGCAACCTCTTTCTGCTCAAATCTGTATAATCAATTCGAATAATTACTAACTGTACTCTCATCTTGAACTACCAAATGAATGAATCGGTATTACATAGTTGTATTGACAGGAATATATTATTTTCCCCTCATAGTGTCTTTTGATCTTGCAGCGATACTAATTGTATGTATTTAAAAAGTAAATAATTTTAATATAGTAAACAGTGCACAGTAACATAGTTTTCTAGTCAGAGTAGCATTACGGACACCTTTGGGTCTTGCAATAATAATAATATGGTAATTTTACTTAAGTTGATTTGGGAGTTAAGTAGAACACTGATTAAGACGTAAAAATGTTTAGGCAGTATGGACATATTCCATTACAATGTACTTAGAATTTTTAAGTCTATTGAATGAGACCTCACAATTGCATTGTGAAAGATGCTCTATACCATTATGGCCGTATCGGCATTTAGTAGATATAGAGATTTTTCTATTGTGTATGTCTATGTATGAATGTACAAGAGTTGTGGCAGAGTTGGATGTAGTTTCACACGACACGGTGTCAGACCAGCAATAATATAGTACAAATATTTATGCTCTTTGTATAGCACTGTTATTTATGTAAGGTACATCATGCCATGGATGCCCGTAGAGATTTTCCACTAATATGCCATTGCCATTGCTTGTATAGATGACTTTAGCGGAGTTTTTCACTTCAGTCATTGTAAAATGAATTCACAGTAGGTTTTTGGTTGTTGGTGAAGACGTGCGGAAAAGGAGGGCCACTTAAGTATGTTATTTAGAGTAAAAGGTAAAAGGACGGAAGGCAAAGTTCTAAAGGTAGTATTGTGCGTGTGAAGCTAATCGCGGAGCGTACCTCAAACTTCAAACTAACTCTACAGCTCCTACATCACACAACTTTACTTGCATTACAATAATTCTCAAATCTCTTTCTCTAACCTACCTGTGGACCATACATTTCATTATATGTTGCAGTTCCCTGTATTTTACAGCTTGGCCATATATTAGAGCTTCGTGCACTCTGTAGCTTGGCAATGTTCCCGCTTGCTGTGCATTTCAGCTTGGTATTTACAGCTTTATGAGTGTACTGCACAGCTCAAGTAGATCCTCAATTTCTCTGAAACAGTTTTCCATTATTGCAAGAATTATTTTTTGAGCTTTTTAACTAATTAAAATTGAAATACATTCAATACGATTTCTTAATATTGTGGTAATATCTATTAATTTGTAATTGCAATGAAGTAAATAGTTTTAATAGAATTAGTAGTTTAGGAATGTAGTATAGGAAAGTAATTTCGAAGAAAGGATTTAGATTTTGAGCTGTACACTCCTAAAACTGTTAATGCTACCAAGCTGTAAAACATACCGAGCAGTAATATCGCCAAGCTGTAACGTCCGGTTACCTTATACTCACAATTTTATGGTAAAGACGTAAATACTTGTAATAATAATACTACTGCAATATAGTATCACTAGGCAGATTTAAGAATGCATGTATTTACTAGTTATCCAAGCAAAGGTAGGTCCACTACTCTATCTGTATATTGAATGCGTAGGAACATTAAGAAGTTACTTACTTAAGAGTGGTAGGTATATAAATAAGTAGGAGTACATACAAGGTTTATAATATAGCAGAGAGTTCGGTAATGTACTGTAACGCGGGTCTATGTGGCAATGTATGTGCATAATGTGCTACACAGGTATTTGGAAGGAATAATGCAATGCCATGGCATCAAACTGAACGTACGGTTGTTGTGTGTGCATTGTACTGCTTATGTTTGGTATATATAGTTCGGCATTCAGGTGTAATGAAATTTTATGGCCACGTCGGGCTGTAAAACATTTCTCTAATGCTAGAAAAGGCCCTCCTACAGTTTTTGGAATCTCTGTTTTGTTTTTCCGAAAAACTGTGCTGGACAATCGACTCAACTCACGAATTTCTTTCCGTTCGGTCCACTTTAATTGCCATCCGTGGACACTCCTTCATATTCTATAGAGATACTGCGTAGCTATACACACACCATAACTATTACCATAACGTCTCTTTGTTGCATTCACAATTCACAGGCTTTGACTTGCATAGACTATTGCATAAGTATCCTACTTAGGTATAAAAGTAAGTCAGGTAGATAAGTTGTTGTATCGAGTGAGTGGTCAGAATATTATTATTATTCTATTACTTACAGAGACTTACTCAGTTACTCTTACTACAAGTATTCTGGCAGAGGTAGTAGTGGAGAGGAAAATAGCTGGGCATAGCATAAACTATTAACTATACAGTTCACACGACGACAACTGCATTGATCGGAATAACTGGAAGCTCCTTGAGTTCACTCACTCAATGCCTTGATAATAGTTGCAAGTAAGCAAGGTGTTTGAATCGATTGGTCAATCCGTCTTGAACAACTCAAAAGTCACTACCTGTACTTGTTCTGTTTTATGCTTCCCGTCAACCAAAGCAGTTTCTTGTCTCCACAACTCAATCACTTGATCGCCTTACAGTTCATTCCTCAATACGCTTAAATGCGACTTGACTTCGGTTCTTTCTTCAATTACTTACACAACTACAAAACTCAAATATCCATGATGCACTTGCAATACATAACCTTAGCGGTTTTCATCCTCTCGCGAAAATAATTTTCCCGACAAGTAGAAAAAATAAATCTGCTCTCTAAGGAACGATGATCTTTAATGATAAATTATTTTGCACGATTGCTTACGTTAGTAGTAGTCCTTGTTGACATTTAGGTACTGTTGTATAATTGGAGCTTACTTATCATAGTAAATACTGTAAATAATAGATTATCTTCAAATAGCTGATGATAAATACTTACGGCTCTTCCAAATAATTTAATATGGAATATTTTATAGGCATATAACTTATTTATATATAATTTTTTGAAAAATTTCAGAAACGTTTTGATCTTCCAAAAGAATTAGCAAAACAGATAAGTGTTGTAAAGGGTTCATGTAATATTTAACACAACCAATTGTATACCTAAAACAATTGATTATCTTTTAATGCTCAAATTGCTGTTTTAAATAACATAATTTATATTTATGTTTGTTTTCTATCACTTTAAAATATATCATGTACCGTGTCTTTTCGGCATTTACATTGTGTTTGCGACGGTTTTTTATGAAAATAAAATCTCTCCGTCTGGTAGTATTGCATATTGTTACAGTTACGTACATCTGTTTACTGAAGACTGTGTACAGATTAAATTGCATGGATTTACGATAAAAATGTATACACACATAAATTCCAATCATGAAAAACCGTGTCCTGTTTGTAAAAAATTAATTGTTGAGTATACAATATGTGTAATTTAATAATAAAATTGGAATGTGTTGTTGTAAAGTTTAATGTACTCGTGTCACCACGATTCGTAGTAGAGCTAAAGCTTGTTTGAGATGATAAATTCTCCTATTTTCCACGCATCCACTCACTCTGAGGTTATTTATGGTTATTTGTATACGACACGACCACGTTGTAGCTATATGGAACTGATTATGACAAAAAGTTTTCTTTATAGCACCTGTGATGTTTGTTACTTGATGTTGTGCTATGATGAGTATTTTAAGCAGCAAATAAGCAAGCAACCCACATTTACAATAGATAATAATATTTGGTCGAAACTTATTGTCAGTTCAACCCATTGCGGACTCGTGTACTTGTTCCTATATTATTATTATTTTTTGTAGTATCTGTATTATGTGCATGCGTTCCTATACACTTGAATATTGTAAACCAACTAACTATTACAATGAGCAATATTTATTATATCTCTGGTCTGTTACAGTGGATTGTGTGTGTGGTGCAGCTGTGACACCTTTACCTAACTTCAGAGAGTCGTCTCATATCAAGAATTAAATATTTATCTCGCTCTGTTGTTTTGTGTGCATGTGTATATACGAAAAGATTTATACACACTCACTCCATTTGCTATTACATTATGTTTTATGTTAGTAAGCTTGGCTAGTTAGGATTACACTACTACTCTCTCGTGATTTCAGTAGTATTTATGTATATATTATGTACCTATAACAGGTTTCGATGAATAATATATTATTATGCAGATATATAGTTTATAGACACACATACAATATTATTGTCTTGTTGTTCTTGCTCAGTTTTCCTTTTTTACATTTCTGGCTCTCACTACAACATACTGGATCCACTGGATTCATTCTACAGTTTTTATGCATATTATCCACAATGCTATAGCAGTTTTATATAATATTTATTTTCTAGCGTGTACAAAATACAAATACTTAACAGTAATATCAAGAATATCTGCAGGAATGATGAGTTATGCAGAGAAAATGTTCTGTAACATATTTATTTGGGATGTGTACCGTTTCACTTGTGTCTATCAAAGTTTTTCAATTATTTATTGTTGATGTTCACATGTACATGATGTGTGTACGCATACGATTCAGGATTTCATTTCCTATCGCAGTGTGTTTGTGTGACTTGTCTTAATTCTTTATGCAATTTGATGGGAGACGAAATGGAAAATAATGGACACACCTCTGTTTGCTGAATTTTTTGTAAAGCTGTAAATACATGTCCATTCAGTGTGTTTTGAACTGAGTGTGTGTGTGTATGATTTTCTATTTATTTCTTCTCACACAGTCACTCACATTCAGTTTTATATTCGGGGTAGTAGTGTCATAATAATACTACACAGTTGTGTAACCCATGTAAAAATAATTATGTTGATGATAGGTATGTTGTGTATGTAACGTGTAGACATTTTTGTGTACCTTAAGCCTGAGACTACTTGATAGTTGTGCGACCGTAGCATAACTCACGATAATAGAGTGTCTATTATAGCATAGCATTAGGTTGTAATATTATTATGAAGACATAAAATACCTATAAATAGTAGGAGTCTGTTCAGGTAAATAATAGTGCAAGTGTGCGAGTGAGTACGGCTGTTTACATCACTTTTAGTAGCATTAACATGTGTGCAAGCCGTTGATACTTTCTTTTTACTGTTGATTCAGAGAGTAATAAAACTTTTCCCTCCATTCAACTCACTTTTAATATTTTACTGCACTGTACTAAACATCATATTGTTACTCACAATGCATACCAACAATAATTAAGTACTTTATTTTTATCAAAAGACTGCGAAAGACCAACTCTACAATAGAAATGAAGTGCTTGAGTATATAAATGGGAAATAAAATAACTAAGATCGTTAAAGAGTCATGGCAAAAACTCCCATCCACCTTCTTCAACAAACCTTCGCAGAAAAAACTATTTTATTTGCAGACGTCATTTTTCTAAATCACTCGTAAAAGAATCGTTCACATTCAACGTCAGACTTAGTGTAAAACACTACAAAGTCCATTTAGAATCCATAGATATGTAAATTCTAATTACGATTATAGTAATAATACCAACAAACTAATACACCTAATAAATAATGCTACTCCCACGCTTCGTATTTATTTTGACAGCGTTGAATTGCGTATCGGATTTTGGCGGAGGGCAGAAACGTATTTATTATTAGTATGAACTTGACAAATGTCAATAATAATCTTTGGAGCATCAAGAGAGATCTGAATGAGTTTGCACTTTGTAATTCAGCGTAATGCCATCATAATATATTCGAAAAACCATTTACTACTACAGGGGACACTATATTATATAATGGAAGTTGTTGTGTATGAAAGCATGATTAAGATTAGATTAAGTGCTAAGCCAACAGAGCATTTGAGTTTAGCAAGAACTTCTATTTAGAACTATGAGATTTCTTTCCTAGAAACTTGGACTTGATGTTTGTGTACTATTTAGGCAGAGATAGAGAGATTGACTCTGAATGGCCCTGCCTCAAGTATTCCGTCGTGCAACACCAGAAGAAGAGAGTCCATGTGTAATTTATTGTAAAACGCAATGTACACTGACTGTGAGTGTAACTATTCGTCGTGTATATTGTTTTAAAAACATTTTATGCAGTCTCGTCCAGTATCCTGTAATGTACACATTATACACTTAGACAACGGAGATTCCAATGAGACTATCAACCACCACACACATACACAGTTCCATGCAATAACTAATAAAAATGTATGTGTGTCTAATGTACAACTATTATTTATACAAGTCCACATGATTTACCAGCCCTATGTTTCGTATAGACATGTGTAGTGTAGTAGTAGTAGCATTATTCTGACAGCGCCTACACGCAGATAGTGTGATTTTTATAATGTACGTGTGCATATGTGTATAGGTTGTAAGTAAGCGTATTTATAAGCATTTGCTTGTATTCATCGTATGTACATATATTATACTTTTGATAGATAAGATACATAAAAGTCCATTTGCAGGGCCTTGCTGTTTTATTGACACAACAACTTCACACGGATTGTTATACATCAAAGCTAATAGTCATCGCAGGTTTTGATGTTTCTTCAAGCTGGCTAAGTAAGATTATGTTCTAATGCACCTCTAATTACTATTCTCTTCTATGTGCTCTCTAGTCCACGAAGAAATATTATAATGACTAGCAGCTAAAGGCAAATATGCATGTAGACGTATTTATATTGTAATTACGCATACAAATGCGTAATAATGTATTCAAAGTAAAGATAAAGCAGCAGAGTCCAAGACATGTGATGTCTCTTGGGATGAGACGTGGTGTCCTACTACTTTTTATGATAGGATTTTACAAGGCAGTAATAAGTGCAAATCAAGATCATAGATCTTACTTATATGAAGTATGTCCTTATATTGATACAATCATAATCTCCATGATATTATAAATTTTGTTTTACTGTGTATTTACAAGCCCATAAAAATTCGTGCAGATTCATGACAAACATAATCGTGATTTCAGCAGTAAATATAAATCATGAGCATGTCAATTGTTTATGATCCACATCAAACTGAAAAAAATCACAAACTACGTACGTTTACATCCTTAGTAATCAACAGTTTTACTTTTATGGTGTGTTTAATACGTAGAGATGTTTTTCATAGACTTCTAAAACTGTTAGTATATTATGCTCTTATTGAAATTATCAGGTGATGTCCAAAGGACTGATTTGGGTAATATTATGATGGAAACAATTGATCTGATTAGATATTAATTTTTTCAATTGAACCAAATAGGGGGAAAGTGAGAAGCTGGAGATCTATAGGAACAAGTTGAGAAAATGCAATGCTAGGTTTAATTTTGCAAATTGCGACAGAAATGACATCATGTAGATAAAAGACATTAAAACGAAACACATGATTGCTTTAAATAAACCACTAGGCATGTTCATTAGCACCTATCTCATTTACCGTCATTCTTATTTTCTTACTGCTATTTATATTGGTGTCACATTTTAAAGAATTCTTCTAAAGTACGGGGTAGAATCGTAGGTTGTTTGTTTAAATAGCCTCCAAATACATGGTTCAGTATTTTATAACCTTTCTTATTCGAAAACATATTCCCTGTCAAGAATTTATCTTTCTATAGATATACGGCGAAACAAATTACCATATAGTACGCCTAATTTGTTTCGTTAGTTACTTATGACAATGCAGGATATGTTAATAATTAACAAACCATTATCTCAAGACACTTTTAGCTCGTTGTC
Source organism: Pogonognathellus flavescens (assembly GCA_019776165.1). NCBI lineage: Eukaryota > Metazoa > Arthropoda > Collembola > Entomobryomorpha > Tomoceridae > Pogonognathellus > Pogonognathellus flavescens. The sequence continues at coordinate 37,592 of JABASD010000343.1, forward strand.
ACTAAATGCTGTGTACTGCATTGTGAAACAATAAGATGCTAAAAGGAGATTTTTTCTTCTACTTATATTAGAAGACATACTAAAAAACAGAGTACGTACTTTTTTAGCGTTCTATATGTGAAAATTAAGTTTGAATGGCATATAGATGCATCTTAGACATATATTGATATTTCTTTATTTAAACCATGACGGCAATTTATGTAAATCGTAAACAAGCTACTAAAGCCGTGTTTGATTTTGTTTGTTGACGAATGAGACATGAATAATGTAATTGATCAGACTTTATTCATATCTTTACACACGTACTTTAAATATATTTTTTTCACAAAATGTTGTAGAAACAAATTCATTGTATTATTGTAGTTGTACAATTTCCACGTTCGATACCGTAAATAAAGCATTGAATTCAATGAAACATTTTTTGTTATCTTGAAAGTGGGTTTTCCACGACTCCCAATTAGGGTTTTGGACATATCGACAGTTGAGACACATGTGGTCAATCATTATAGATTTGCAGTGTGCCATAATTAGAATGCATTAGTGATATAAGCACAAGTATTAAAAGTAAATATACATACACACGGACAAATTAGCATCAAAACCAGAATTCTATTGTGTTTCTAATCATAATCCCCCTTAACATGACATTAATAATTTTTATTGCCAAGAAGTGGAGTTGCTGTACTTAGTGGTTTTATCCTTGTAAATATTTTAATAGGAAAATTGTCACAAAGTTTATACTTCGTGAATTATTTTATCTTGTAGTTTTTCAGTGTGTCGATTAGCACGTCAAACTTGTATGTCGGCACGGGCAACCTCCAGTCACTCAGATTGAGATCGGATTGATTTGATAAAAAGAAACATGTAGGTAGTACCTATGTAGATACATAACATTATAATTGCATACGTTCATCGTAATAACCAAGTTAGTCATATTTGTGATGGATTTGTTACAGGAGGAGCATCGTAAAACATAAAAGCTCTCACTCAGTAACCAACACAGTCCCATCACATATGAAAATCTACAAGACTACCTACTCTACTACCATATCAAAGACCTCGCTCTATTTCCACCGGCTATAACATTATCCTGTCTGTAATTATGTACATCATGTTTATGTTTGTGTCGTGTTACACATATGCTCCTTATTAAATGTAGCTACACTATATCATAATATATCATTAAAATTCATTCAGACTCTACACTAGACAGTATATATGCTTATTTTGCTTTTATATGTGTATTACACTACACACATGGACCATGTTTGTGCTAACTACATAGATATATTATTATTATTGCCCAGTAGAGTAGTAGTAGTAGTAGATGTACAGTTTTGTTAGCTTTGTGGGTTTTGTGGTGTGTTATTCTTCAGAGCCAGTACACACACACATATCAATCATTTCAGCTCCATGTTGACAGCCTATCTTTTGATTCCATTACCTCAGACAAGGAAGTGATTAACGTGAAAACGTTTGATTGATAGTGTTAGGAATCAATGGTCTTCATAGATTCCCTTTTCTTGGAATGATACTAAAACATGAACATCCTATAGCACACCCAACACCGGAATTGATGATTGACGTGTGGGTATTCCCGCATTCAGTATCTTTATGATACATGTAATTTGTTTTAGAAAAATAAATAACACTACTAGTAAATATGTATAGGAATATAGGAAGTTTCATACATTTATTTCACGTCATATCATAATACCTATTTTATTGCTTTGAGACTATAATGTGAACATAATGCACAGATAAATCTAAATTTAATAGCATTATTTTTAAGGAACTCAACACTAATGCCACAGCAATAAGGAATACATTTCTGTTGTATTTTCCGAGTACTTAGGTATGAGTGCATAGCATATAAATATATTTTATTATATTTATAATAATATATAATATTGTGATCTGCAAGTATTTTTATATGAGGTAGACGTCTGGGGGTGTGAATCCCAATGTGCCTCGGTTGGAAACTACTACATTCCTCTGTGTACTTGAAAACGTGCGAGCATTATTGGTTATAAAGATTGAATAGTCATTATCATTAGTTACTGTAATGTCGTTTGTTTTTTACGTGTTTTGGGCTTACAGTGCCTCTTCTACTCACAACTCAAGTGCCTTTGCACAAAGTTGCCTTCTTAATACGTACTAAACTATATTATAGACGTGGTATTATTATAACTCTTTCTTTGAATAGACACATGTATGTAAAGGCTCAGAGTAAAAGTTAAAACACATGTGGCCTTAACGACTGGACGTGTAGCTTCGTGTTATATGTTACTCTCTACCGTTTGTTTGGTTCGTGTTGCGGCTTCGTGTATGAAACATTTGATACTGCTGTGAATCGAATTAATTTTTTATCCTGAGGTTGTGAGATGAATTTCAAGCTGATCCACCGAAAAGCGAGTAAATGAAATATAGGCTTAACACCATGTCAGTAAACCAAGTCTAAAATGCTTAAGACACACTTGACTGAGACTGTTGCGCTTTCAGAATCGGAGAACTCAGAAGAATCACCAATAATGTTCTCGTACAGTCGGCTACGAAATAGAAAAAAATGGGCGGTGGTTGGTCGCAAGCTATTTATTTGCTTCTCTCTCGGTCCTTTTTCTTAACTACGTGTCATACTGTGATAGTCGAATTAAGTTATAATAATATTATATACTACTCTTCTACAATACAATTTGTATACTTTATTATTTATGTCGATATTTATTAATAACTCGTGTTATTAGTGAGTTATCGATGCAGACATCATGCAGTAATAGTTCTGTTCCGAATTATTATCAGGCTTATTGTACAAGCAATTTTTCAATATGTTTTCCGTCGTACATACATAATTATACACTTAAGGCATTTCTTTGTGAACATGTACAGTTTATATGTAAATGTATAGGTGGATTGACGTTTTTTGGTTGCTAGTTGCTACTACATGAGCAAACATGCATTTATTTGATAGGAACTATTTTGACAGTCATTGACATACGACATTGTACATTGTGTGGCCATACAAAAACATTATTTTATTTAAGGTGCCTTACTTGGAAGACGTCTTGCAGGTCCAACAACGTCTATACGTTCCTAATCTATAATTCTGACGTGTCTGTAGGAAAATTTGGAATTCACTTCGACATTTTATCGTCAAAATGAAAAAGCGTGTACATATGTTCAGCGATTTTTCTAATCGTTTAGAATTCGACTCTCCGCATTAATTTGCATAATAGAATCCCACGTGGACAATTCATTTTTCTTTTTGGATGAGTGTATATTAGCAAGTAGGTATTTGTATAATATGTTTTAAATCAATCGGACTCGACTCGATATATTTAATTATAGATAGGTAGGTACATTTGGAGATAAGTAAAAATCTATTTTTTGTTATTAACATATAATTTACGATCTGTTTATATTTGTAGCTGGCTTTACTTGTCAAATAAATAAAACAACGCTACCTGATTACATTGAGATTGTGTTCTTACAAGTGTAGACAATCAATTTGTTTACAAGCATATGTCCATATTTATAACTGATGAGAGTTGTGACATATGACCATGAAATTCGCTTGAACAATATACAGACTTGCTAAAATCAAAGACTGCAAGATGTAAACACAATTATCTTGTATGAGCATCTTGATAAGAGGAGTGTTTCTTTTTGTCCATTGAAATCGCTGAAGCATCGATGAACTATATTTCATCAAATAGATTTAATGACAAGTTAATAACAACTGAAAAATTTAACATAGAGAGTAATAATATAGTGCTTAGTTAGTAGGTAGCTGTGATATGTAAAACCTCAAGGGCATTTTCGTCAACAGAAATTATATTCACTCGCACACTTTAAATCATTGTAAAATTAATGTATACAGTATCATACTAGATATATCTGCACATATACTTACAACGTGCATTGTAATTGTATTTGTATAGTATCAACTTGACGAATCTTTTTGTTTGCAATTCAAAGTCTTATACTTTGATTTCGTTTCCTGGACATTTCTCAAACAGATTCACACATGTGCAGTGTACAAATATTTGTATAAAGATTTTCTGAAATTACGAACCCTCATGGTTTCCACTGCCTACAATATGCATTACAACCTTATAATGTACAAAAATTTAAATTACAATCTGAAGTTTCTCAATCTTTTTCATTTTTATTCAATGTCAAACGAAAAATCATTGTCTGATATATATTTCATAAACAATGCAATTAAACAGTCGAAATAATTTCATTGATTACATTTTTGTGTCATTTTTCTTTAATGGTTTGTAAACGTTGGGTTGAGGTTCAATGCGTTTGAAAGGCATTTAGAGGTTTGTGGAAAGGATATTTTGTGAATATTACAATGCTGAGAAATAAATAGTGAATGTAGAGTTTTGAGAGGAGAGTAGTCCGCTAGATTTGTTTATTGTTGCTAAACTAGATATTCTGTTCACGAGAAGAACTAGTAGTTGATGCTTTTCTGTTTCGTGGACGGAAAACAAGTATTTTAGAGGTGGAGAAATATCCCAAGCCAACACATTTACTATTTCTGTTGAACAATGGGAACTTGCATTGTTGTATTCAACTATTGGTTGCTCTATCTCTGTATCATATTCCATGGGCAAGTAAAGATGTCTGTGTTATAATATAACATAATTTCAGGCACCAATATGCAATGGTGTGTCAACATACACTTACACTTACCGACATACCACCACTACTGTAATGGTATGGCACTACTTTGTATAACCCGGACATAGTCTTGTCGTACTTCACAGGGCTCTGCCTGAATGATCGCCGGGCTACTGCCACAATGTTCTGTTTGGTATTTTCCGTTTTGGTTTGGTGATGCTGCGCTGTCATAAAGACTTTGTCCTAACTTGAGAAAGACATCTCATTCATCCTTTTTGGTAAATTCTCATTTTGTATTACATCATTGGTAGGTATGTTGTTGGGAAGACGTTCTGTAGACTGAGGGGAGGATATCTTAATTGGTGGCAGAGGCTATAAAAGATGTGACAAAGAATTCTACAAACTTGACTTAAGGAGGCCTGAATAACCGATTAGGAATGTCTAAGAGCATGTAGAGTTGAGAAAAACGTGGATTCTCTTTGTAAAATACCTGAGCATAAGCATTTCAAGGTGTATGAATAAACGAGGTGTAAGTATAGACAATGACCCTAACTCCATTCCTCACATGCGCAGTCCATCTACAATTCCCTTTCTTTCACTCCTGCATTCACTAAATATCATCTCACAAATCTAAAACGCTCTTTCTGAAAGTAATCATGTTATTGCTTACCTATACATTTTTCAGAACCATAATACTATAGCTAAGTTCAAAAATTTATATATAGAAAAATAGCAAACCTCTGTAGAGGAAATTAATTATAGAGTTCATATTTAAATTAATTGATGAAATATTCAATGATTTGTTTCGTTCTTAAAAACCCTTTAGTGTACTGCGCATGCGTGCATTGCATTGTCTACAAAAATGCTTGAATATGATTATTGTTGTTATTGAGTATAAAGAAAGTAAAACTGAATGTCGGACGAAGTGTTGCGTTCTTGTGCATATAATACAGTAACTTACTGAGTGTTATGTAATTTCTTGGCCGTAAATCCAGGTAAAGTGAAATAAGTTGGAAAAACCAATATAAACATATCTTCATATTTTATCATGGTTAGGTATAGAGAACAGAGCGTTATCGCCGTATTAATATCTGTGGTGTACACACAAGGCAGGAAAAGGACAGCAAGAGTAGCACAGAGCACACATAACACCAAGGAAACCAGCACACAATGGACTAAGCGAAGGAGTACTATGTATGAGTACACATAAAGTGGCTGAAGAAGACGATGAAAAAACTTGTGCGTCTGTAAAGGACCCTTCCTGATTTATATGTCTGCATCGTAACATTTTCAGGTGGTCTTAAGGGTCTCTTTCTTCCTGTGCCGAAAAACACTTCACAAGCTCCCAAAACGAAAGTCATTATCTAGGTAACAATGTTGAACGACTAACTGAAAATTTTTACGTGTCTCATCTATTCCCTCATCTGTGTAAGTAAAAGCAAACGAATCTTGAATCTCTCTACCTAAATGCATGAACTGTGAGCCAAGAAGAAGGAAATGTGAAGTCGTCTCTCCCGAATGAATCTTTCAGTAGTACACACACACTGGCTACACATTGTCGTTGAGAGTTGTAACGTTGTAAATAGTAAATCGTGTGTACCACACAGCTACTATTTAATTTTATGTAGTCGGAAAGAGCTGCTACTACGAAAACTCTTAAATCCAGAGTCACCTTTGTGTTTCAGCGGACTCTAATCTTCTTTAACTTCTCATAATAATTCTCACTCATTCTCAGTTACTTAAATTCAAAAAGAAAATTTACTTGGCATTGGTTACGTCCAACTACTCAAATAGCCATTAACTTAGTATTTGACCTATTACTATTATTTTTATTGCTTGACTTGACGTGGCAGCATTGTGTTGTTGTGCACATTGATTTTCTGTCTCTCTCTCTCTTTCTCACTGTGTGTTATTTTTGTCCTTTCAATTTCATTTTATATTTATAATCCTACTATATACTACTGGAATCGTTCTTATTCAAAGTTTATCTTTTGTATTACTTACGTCAGTTTACTTTCCCATTACTAAGTCATTCTCAGGCAAGGTTTTATCTTTCACTTACACACAGGTACAAGATAGTTTTGTGTCCTCAGTATTGTATTTCCTCTGTTTCGGCTTTTGTTTTGGAGGAATAGTGCTCGGACACGATTGACAGTTGTCAGCCGACAATCTTATAATATTATCTGTACCGCATTTAACGCTCTCTCACTCTTCTTCGCCCGATTATATCATATTTTTCCGTCTTGTTCTGAAAATACGATTCTTTTTGTTGACGATGACGACGAGAGAGCGAAAGGTTATAAAAAATCTCAAGATAAAGGCATGAGTAACTTTTAGAGGAATCAATTGATTATGTTTGAAAGATATATTGGCTGGACCACCAACGTCATAGTTATGTAATCAGCAAATAGAAACCCTGAGTTAAAGGCTGGAAATCGTGTCAAAACATTAACCTCTGTCATCATTTCATTGACTCTCGTGTATAAATCAATAAAAAGAGGCTTAAGGAATCAGTTTTAACGTTGTAGGTAATATATTATACTACTAGTAGTACATTATAGACGAAGAGATTGGTAAAAAGGTCATCTTCCAGATGCACTTGGGAAATTGCATTCTTTCCAGATGAGGCAACTTCAATTAGAGTTAGTCACATCAAGACAGAACTAGTTATTTGTATGTACTAAATGAGCAACAACGTAGTAGCAGCTGCACTCGTCATTAAATCCTTTACAAGAAGCATAATAAAGCAATAAAAATAATAATATAAAACATTTATGCAATAAAAGGAATATATTAACAAAAGATCTTTATTTATTGCAATCTTACTAAAATCATACTCTAAGTTAAACCATTTTAAACCGTTTTAATTTCATTTGAAAACGGAGGCTAATTATTCACGTAATTAATAATACCTTCTTTTATTGCGATGGGTTTGACCTAGATAAAATAGGATTTCCATTCTGAAGGTCACTGTTGAAAATGTGTTAGCATGAACGAAGTCTAACTATAAAGCCTTGAAATGAAATGAAAAATGTATTTGTACTTTTACTTAATTTGTTAACCTTAATAAATTGTATGCATGAGATGAATGTAATGTACGCTGGATTCCACATTAAGAAAACGGCACTCAAACATTTGTTAATTACTACAATCTCAAAATCCATTCGGATATTGTTTTGTCGTGACTTTTTAAACCTGCATAATGCATCGTAACAGTTTATTCTAACATGTTTGAATATTTTACTATTACTTTAACAAGCACATAATATCAAACAGGAAAAATGCGAAGGTAAAAAATGAAAACACTTGTTTGAATACATTCCACAAGTAGCCAATAAGTCTTAAATAAAAATGTAATGTAATGTGATAGCGTGGGTAGCTGTTGTAGAAAAATGTACAAATTGATTTTGCATTGAAAGGTATTGTAAATATTTCTATGATTTTTGTGCATGGAAAAGTCTTAAATTCAATTAGTGGGGAAGAAGCTGTGTAAGTTTAAAAGTGAAGTTTGAGTCAGAGCGTTAGTATGCAATTCTGTATGCGATGGACTGCAAGGTCAATGTAATTTATGTACCAGGGCTTGAGTGATTTGACGGTGTCTTTCTTTTCTAATCTCGTTTTCTCATCGCATTTATGAGCAATATCCTTAGCATGGCTAAAGCTTTCTTCGGCAATGTACATGCAGCTATGTAAATTGGGCTGTATGGTTACAGTGCACTAATAAGCGACGAAATACGAGACAGCAATGACCGTTCAATGAATTATGACTTTGAATCACGTCCAGACATAATAAACAGTGACGAGGATGAATTTTCTACATTTAGAATTTAACCAGTTGAGCTACAAATAGAACTTTAAGCCATTTATACCTAATAAGCTAAATGTTCGAATAAATTTTAATATTGCACACGCTAATAAACCTTGCTTTTGTAAAATGAACTAAATAGGTGTGTAAAGAAGTCAAAGACTTCCAGTTAAAACTTTTCCAATTTAATAGTGTTCATTGACTCTCTTTTTTGGACTCTATAGAATACTAAAAAAATTATCTTTTTCTTCATGTCTCATATTTATTCTAATTTAATGATCTAAATTATATTAGTAGTGTTTATGAGTTATGACACACAGCACTTGGGCAATGGGAAACTGCAATAATTGTTTTTCTCATCCTCCAAATATGTACTGTACTCCTGGACGTTTAGCATTACAGAAAACAACGTGTCGTGCTGAAGGATCAGATAACTGTGCAAATTAATTTCAGAAAGCTGTGTACAAATGCAGTGATATCGAATTCACAATCGTTCATTATAACTTCCAGCCTGATAACAATTACAGTCAATGATGCCAATGGAATTCTTTAATTGCGCATCGTATCACATTATCAATATGATTCAGATTTTATATGTTTACCAAACGCCAATCTGTAATTCCTATGTTGTTTTCAAACGAGTATCTTCACTGTTGGGGATTTATAGGTATTAACAATTTCTTATGTATAACACTATTAACACTACACTTTAAAATATAAATGTGTATATTATGTATGTAATAGCAAGGCAATTATTTTCAATCGCCAGTTATAGTTAAAATATTAATGGCATTATCATCACATTAAACCACTAGACTTGCCTATGTATATTTATAGTAACCTATTAAGTGCCTCGTAGATTTCATTCCATTTGATTTTAAGTATTTCTTGTATTTCGTAATGTTTTTCTGTTACATAATTTATTCTCTGATTGTTTTCTGTAGTGTTATGCATTATATTACACACAAACACCTGTAGAATAGTATTGCGTTGACGTGATTGCATTTTCCTGAATAAATTGTATAAAAAATGAAATGATCATGCATAGAAATGGTGACCAAGGATTTATCTCATGGTGCGTGGTCTCATCACACAGGATGCAATCTGTCTGCAGTTATTCGAAAAAGTATACGAAGGAATTTTTCTCTCCTTGTACTAATATGCCATTAAGTGTGATGCAACGTATTACATTGTTTAATGTACATGGGAATGAAAATTGCTCTTTCCACTTGTACTATACAATGTACATAATTGTATTGTTGTGACGTATCTCACTCTCACTTGGCTTTTTATCGTGCAACATTCCAAATTTATCTTGTGTCCATTTGGTCTCAGCGACGGGAAAAGAATTGAATATTTGGAATTTTATACATCTCATGGTATTTTTACTCGTGTATGGGATGAGATCAGCTTCTCCCTGTGTGTACTTTACAATATAGGAGTTGTACAAGCGCCTATAATACTGAATTACATTGATATGTTCACCATATAGCTAAATTGGCATCGTAGAGTGCATTTTCTTACAGATAGCTACATAAAATCGAATAAAATATTAAGATAAATGCTAGAACCACTATAATGTATGGACAAGTCAGTAGGCACTTCAACAATCACACTTACAAATTCTGCCATGACTCACATAGTGAATTTTAAAGATACGAATAAAATGTGTACACACCTACAGGTACAGTATAGTGCGTATAGCTATAAGATGGTTGTGCGTACATATACAGATAATACCTGTTGTGTTTGTGTACATGGGATGTTTGAGCAAATCAACACTTTGATTTTCTTCGCCTGTAAATAGTTCAATTGTGCAGTGGTCATGCAACATAAAGCTCCAAATAAATAATATCAACATCAAGTTCGGAAAAAATAATGGGCTTATTACAATGCTCAGTGTGAGTGAGGAGCTGACTTGTATTATGGTTTGAAATCATGTAGAGCTTCTCTATTCCCACACTGTATTCATTTCATGACTGTCTCCCTCGTGGCACGTAGCATCAATAACCACCTCTGACTGTTCCTTCCAAATGGAATGCGTTTACCTGCATTATTATAAATCTGTTGGTTTATACTAAATACAGTACAAGGTGATTTGATGCAGTTCAATGATTCAGTCTAAAGGAAAATATATATGCTTCATGCTTTGTTTAGACAGAATTCGAACTTACTGGGGAGAGAAGTAGAAACTCTCCAGAGTCAAATCTACGTGTGGTCAAACCCTTATAATATTCATCTCTACAGTGAACACACACACACACACACTTATGTAGGAAATTGTACTTTTACTTAAAGTAATACCACTCTAAATAATAGTTAAAATACTTACCATGGTATTTATTATTGGTTACTGTAAATCTGTGCCTAATTGCACTCGTGCGTTCCCTGAAATTATTATTTATTATAATTATTATTATCATTATTATTGCTCAATAATGTTTCCCTTGGTCCTCCAGGCTGTGTGGTAGCCCACCACTTTGTGTACGTACGTTATGTTTAATTTCTTCGGCTTTTTGGGGAAAATCCACAAAACCAGGGTGAGTTTAGCATGTAAAGTATTTCTTTGAAAGGATACTCGACCGCAGTAGTAGTTATACATGTGTACGTATTCATTTTAATCAATCCTTCTCAAGAAATGGCTTTCAACTACTATAATTTTCCTAAGCAAGCAAATACTACCTTCTTGAGCTTTACTACATGCAGCCACGAAATGATTTACTCGGTCGAGAAACCAGGGCGACTCATCACTCTATATTCGTAGTCACCACCACCACCACTAGTTAAGTTGTACAACTTCACCAAGACTCCACCACCACCATATAATATTAATATTAGTTGTGAGTACACTTATACCGTGGCTCAGAAAGCGACTACCTTTGTCGGAAAGAGAATGCGACAGCGGAATTATTGGGTAGATGTTTCAAATGCAAAATGAATGATTGTAACCTAGTGTGTGCTTCATAAATGAATTTATCACAACAGAACACTCCAAAATATAAAATATACCTCATATACTATTTCCTAATATAACACAACACACATATAGAGGAAGCATATTATAATAAAGAGAAAAATCACGCATTTACGTCTAAAGGTAGAGACGAGCTTCTGATAATATTATTACTGTATAGTGTGTTGTGCATTTAATACAGCGTTGGTAATTTTATAATGTAGGGGTTGAGTTGAGATTTGAGTTGAGACTGTGGAATTACACTCTGTGGCTTGAGTCTGTTGATGTCGACTATTAGGCCAGCACGTACTCTCCTCAGTGAAATGAGATGGTTGCTCCGCTACAATACACTTCTGTACACTGGTGGTTATCTTATCAACTCCTCACAACAATTCACAGAGACTTTGTTGAAGCAAGTCAAGCAAGACTATTGAATTGTACTTTTGAGATGGATGGGCCTGGCATGGCATGTCTAGGTAGTCCAAGCAGGAAAAGTAGTAGTAGTAACATATTACGATGATGGAAGAGGTTGGCAGTGTAAAACAGTTAGTTATAGTTATTAAAGGTGGAAAGTAAGAAATGTGGAATAGGCCATTTATTAAACAAGCCAGCCAAACAGAGAGGCTGATCACAGTCTAAGGACAAGGAGCTGAGCGAAGAAAAGCTGAACTCGTGGTGTGTGGTGCGATTGTTGTTCTTCGCTCAGTTTCTCACTCATTTTCTCATCTTGACCTGACTGCCTGCCTGCTGGACGCAAAGACGCTTCTCGAGTCTCTCTCTCTCTCTGGATACGCATTTCTAAATAACTTAAGAATGAAAACTTATTCAATGTTTCCATATTAGATGTACAATGCATTGCACTTCATCTGTGTGCATATAAGAATATATTATACAGACAAAAAGCATTATTGCTGCTGCTGCAGTAGTAATACAAATAATTCCCAGTCATTCGAGTCTCGTCGAACCACTTCATGTAACCCATTGCTACCGAATAGTTGAATGGTCAATAAATGTCAACTTCTCTGTTTGCTCAAGCAGTATATAGTCACACAACAATTTTTTGCATGGTATGTAGTAGAAACATATGGTGTGTGTGTCAGCTACTACATTGTATTGTGTATGCGGAGAATCATTTTTAAGGCCTAACAAATTAGTTCGTTGTATTTTTTATTAGACTCATTTCTGGAGTGTATATACATGGATAATAGTTAAATGTACTTGTCTAATTGTGGGTAATTGTATAGGAATATTTTTAGAAATTGCTATTTACTGTTAATAGGATAATTTTAGACTTAGAAAGGTCTACGGATGTGTGCCACGGATGTGTGTTGCATATTATTATCCAGGTATGATAACGGATGTGGGAGTTGCTATAAAATGAAGAAGTACTAAAGCGTAGTTATTTGTATTGTGATTGCCAGGAAAGTGAGGTTTGTGGTTACACATAATTTCAGTGTTTGTACAATGTGTACATTTAGTAGTAGTGTATGGTTTTTGAATGATGTTACAAAGGACTATAACAGTTGTATGTCTTCATTTGGTAATAAAGAGTTATGAGAGATGAGATGTGTGTGTGCGAGACTGCGAGGGTGAGAGACAAGGCGAAGATATTTATGAACGACTCTGGGTAATCAGACACATGGCAATTTTTCTTCCCCTTTTGATTTATATCTATACTAACCTGGGATGACTGATCAAAAAAGTCTTTATTTATGATAAACCCTTCCTGCTCTTCCTCTTTCCGTCATAGCCATTCCTCTCCTCCAACAATCCACAGCATTCTCATTCTATACAACATTCACACTGAGTGTAGGGGTCACAACAACAACAATAACAACAGCAACAGGAAAGCACACACAAACACAATCTCTTCTTGTTCTATTATTATTACAATATACCACTATTTCAGATCTTTTTTATTTAGACACCCATTTTTAACTCTGTACAATTTTACATGCCTCTGAGTATTCTACGCACACAAAAATTGTCCAAATATCCCCTAAACCTGAATTTGATGTAGTAAAGATAAAAATATCAGTACTACAGATTTAGTATACAGATTACTTATCTTTGAAAATTTCATTGGCAATTCTTCATTCATATTGTATACCTTGGCTACCTGGACAATAATGAAAAACTATGTATAAAGAAAGTACTAGAGTATTTAGACATGTGAAGAGAAACAGAGAAAAAATATTGCTAGTACTATAGAGAAGGACGGATGCTGCCTTTTTGGTTTCCTTTTTATTTCTGACTGCATTCTGGCACTCGTGGATTTAATAAGTAAATGTATGGCTCTTTCTGTTCATCTCACGCTCTGCGTAGAAAACTACAGGGCGCTTATGGAATCCTTTGAGCGTATACCGTAGCTACATTCTCTGTGTCTTCGTCTTGAGAGTTGCCGTCGTCTTCGTCGTCGTCGTCATCATCATCATCGACGAGAGTCTCAACGTCTCAAGTCTGTTCAAACGACACACTCTCCACTGACTCGTCTCCACGTATAAATTTGTGCTGCAACTGAATGAGTACTCGTACAGACAAGCACTTATGCTTAAATACTTTCATACTTCAAAACTCAGCTCTTGTGCTTGTGTATAGAAATATATTTTATAGAAAATGTTTTCGAATTTTTAGATATGATTTTAAGAGTGGTACTACACATATAAAAGAAGTAGTGGATGTAAGTAGATGTAGGACGTAGTAATAATATTATTATTATTATTTGTAGCAGGAGATGGAGGAGACGAATCCAGTAGATTAGTCAAGTAGACTCACACTTTTTCGACTAGACTTGTTGTGTGAGTGAGTGGTGATGACGCTCTGTGGCTAGCTCACCTTCATTCCATTCCATTGCATATTCGTCGAGGATAATAAGCTTTCTCACACTTCCAACCCATTTAATCTGATTCATTCATCTCAGTTCACCTTTAGTCTTCCGAGTGCATGGGCTTCTCTTTAATATCCACACACGGCTTTCACACCCTCAACCATAATTTTCCTTTGCTTATTTTTATATTATTACTTTAATAGTTGCATGTACACATATATGGACATTATAGCTGAGCTACTACATCTTAAACTTCTATCTATACAGTAGAGGTTAGAAAACCAGACTTTTCATTTCATGGCTGCCCCGTGAATTCGTTCACACTTGGATAATAATAGTAATAATAATAGTAATAGGTAATACGAAATTTGACCGATCACTTCTAGTTTTACAATCTGTTGCGCATATAAACGACGACTAATAATGTAATTCATTCAGTTCAAGGAGTAAGTACTACGAGCTGGCATTCTCAATTCCGTGAATCGTGTGTAGTGTATGCACCATGTGTGTTTGATAGAATCTCTATAACAGCCTTTTCACTCCATGATTGTATTATGTGTGTGAATGACGGTTAATAAATAGCCACACACGGGTATTAACGCATAAACTGATAATAAGGAAAAATGCTTATACTTATAGAAATTTTTAACTCGTTCGTATATATACATATAGTATTATTATGTATTTATATAAGTAACAAGTTTAATACACAGAAGAAAGAATATTATAGTGGTACTTTTAGTAGTTTTTAAATCTCACCTCGCCTCGTGGTTTATTGACTGTTCTTCTGCGTCCATGAAGTTGTGATCTATAAGCTTTTTCACGTTGTGGGCAACTTTGGTAATAAAATGAAAAATGCAATTGAATTCCTATATACCTTATATTATACAATACCAATATATATATGCTCCCAGTACTAAAAGTACAATTGTCATCGTTGAGATTATAATATTATGGGACAAGTACATAAACTACGACAGAGACAGAGAGACACACACAACTCAATAAGAATTTGTTTATGATTGTATTCACTTTTATTCTATTTACAAAAAGAGGCAATTCAGATGTCAGGATGTGAATGGAATGCATGTGCTACTGTAGCCTTCCTTTGAGCTTTGTAATTCCCCTTTGTTAAGACAACAAAAATATTGAGCCTTAAAAAATGATGCATTGTGCGGAGCAAACAACTAGCATCAATGCCAATAATGTGTGTTATTGTTACCTTTAGTGGCTCGCCGTAATTGTAGTACCTCGTTTCTATTCCCGTGAGCAGGAGCAGCAGATCCTTTGGGTTTAAACATCCAGAAGGGTTTGATTCATTGAATTATCTGCTTAGAAGCCTAATAACCTATTGAGTCATAACATTTTTTCTCGCCTTCTTTTTCCATCTGCTCCGTCCGTGGTCTCTCTCACTCATTGTCAGCTTCTCTCGCTCTCTCGTGTATTCTAATCCTAATATGGAACATTATTCTCTTCGCTTGGCTTCCGACGACGACCAACGAAGAGACGACCCCCCGATCTCCTCTTCCCACTTGACTTTGCCTTCCGATTTACGAGATATACCTTCCACTTCCACTTATGCTCCCAGTTCACTCACTGCGTCTAATTTCACATCTATTGGAGAAGTGCATTAGTTTGCGGTGAGTAAAATACATAATTCAGGCCATACATCATTCCGCAATTTAGGCTTGGTTTGACTTGACTCTTGTTTCGCCACGTAATAATATTGTAACAGTCGTGTCCAATTACAGTCATGATGATGATGATGATTCAGTTAGAAAATAAACTTGCAGACCATGACCTAATACTTTAAAACACTGTCTGAGTAAGTTTTTACTAAGAGTATTATGATTACAGTTTATCTCTGTACAGAATGGGAGTAATCTGTAGTAATTGTAATGTAAAAGCATTTTAAGATAGATACTAGACGAGTGACTATACATATGGAAATACTAAACACGCTATCGATGTTTGGGCTGATAATGTGTGCAGTAATCTAATAAATGGGAAATGTAATGAGAGCGAATTAGAATACAAAGCTGCAGCGTCTCGTCTAGAGGCTAGAGAGGCGAGACTGCAATTTATTTTCTGTACATCTGTCCAAACGGATTTATAAAGTCATACGGATAAAGGATGGATACAAATTGGAATACGATGTGACACATCATGTTCTACTACATGTCTCATAGGCCGACAAAAAGACTATGGTGGTCGTCGTAGTCATCAACGTGAGCATTGTGTCAGATGCAGAGGAGATGTACTTATAAGTGCAAACTTACTATTGCTCGTCTGTGTCACACATCTACTTGCTCACTCACTTATTCTTCCTACACTTTCTTCCAACTTGCCAATCCATTAAGATAAAATGATTTTAATCGCTTTGAAACCATAGATTGATGTTTATTGGACTGGGTAGTCAATAGTCACGTAAATGTCTATAGAGCTACTTATACACACAAGAAAAGGACAATGTACTTAACATTAGTATTCTCGTACTGCACCAGTATAATTTTATAATTGTACAAGAAGTCGCTGTAGTAAATAGTTGTGGTATATAAACAACAAGCAAAAATAAATCCCAAGTCACTTTTACACGATTAGCGACTTCTATTTCTAATTCCAGTACAATGTCATCGTAAATACATGATCGTGTGTGCAAAGGTGTATTGTACATTTGCAATTTTGGTGTGTAGAAACATAAGGAACAAGAAGTATAAGGAAGAAATCGAGGTGTTGTAGTGTATTCGTGCTTATTAGCAGGAGAATATACAGACGACCAAGTGAATTTGATTAACGATCCCATATATACTCCGAGTTCATCACAACTTATTACTTTCTGCGCTGCTGAGGCTGCTGCCAAGTCCAACGTTATGATTATCACTCACACACATATATAAACACTTACAATATTACCATCACTTGTAGTTATTAGAGAATACAATGAACATGTACGACTCTCTAGCTCTCTTCCCCGTTCTGTATGTTTTGTTTTTACTGAGATTATTTGCGTGCACGCAAGAAGATAGTACCTACTCTGTACGAGTTAGCAGTGAGTGTGTGTGTCTGTGCACTTCAATTTCAAGCCAATCAGTTTCAAATAGTTTTGCGTGACTTGACTCGTCAACTTTTCTTGACTTGACCCGCAAGTGCAGATAGTCTTTGACTTTCCGCTGGCTAATAGTTACTTGTCATCATTTCATTATTATAATTTAACCAATGTTGCTAGTACCATAAAGTGTGCCTGTTTCCTACACTGTGCATTTCATAGCATTGTTGTGCTTTATATTTAAATACGGACAAAAATTATGCACACATATTACTGTGTATCTTGCCTGTGTGTTTATTACAAGAAGAAGTAGATAATAATATTTGTACGATGACATTCTACATAGTACATCTTTCAACTACTACCACTGTTTAGTGCTATTTATTTATTACATAGGTATACAAAGAGAATTACTTACAGGAGAACTGCTCTCAGTTTATTGTGTAGAGCACATTTATTATAATCTATCTACATCTGCCTTTGGGAACTGTTTGTGACTTTTAAGATTTGTTCACAAGACTTACATGTCATGTACATTTACTACGTATATAGATTATCTACATTTTCTAATGGGTGGCTTTTGTTACGTTGAGAATTGAGAAGAATACGAGTACAGGCGGGTGTGTGTAGTGTGTGTGTGTTTCAGACCATGTACTGAATATCGCATACTCATCTCATTCTTCGTACTGTCTTAATGTTAGTTGTACAAATGTTTTGTAGTGTCCTTTGGTTTTTTGTCTGACATTCGCTGCAAAACCAAATGAAATGATTTAAAAGGGCAACAAGCTGTACGACAAGGGGTTAAATAAGTTTTTAACTGTTCACCAATGCATTGTGAACGTTTTGACTTGGAACATGCAGACTTGTTTTTCACAGAATTACTACAAAGTAGTGTACATGTATTATAAATTATAATATTATTACTATCAACTATACCAAGAACCAAACTGCAGAAATAATATATCTATGTTGTTAAAGTTAAAGTCCTGTACTACATAAAATGCGATAAAGTATTTTATAAGTATCTGTCCATGTACTACGTGTGTATTTGTGCAGATAGGAATATTATGTGAACAAGTGAACTTGACTCTGTGTATCATTGTAGTGCAAATGTAGTGCATTGAGTGCTAGAGATTTACATAGCTGAAGAGCTTGAGCTGATGCTATAATGTCTATAGATAATATAGATATAGCCGGTGGTGGATCTAGTTCCACTACGGAACAAGACTTTGGCTACTTCGAGTTTCAGTTGAGTTTGTGGTATTAATTCACGTCATCTGTCGCCCCGTCGTCCCTTGGTGTCGGTCTCTTCAGAGTGTCGTAGTTGTTCGTATTCTTCGCATGAATGTCTTTGGCTTAAGGTGACTTGGTTGATGTGCTTTCAGTCGGTATGCTGATTGCCTAACCGGTTCCATTATTTCCATTTTCAATACCTACTGTATATCTAATCCTGATGAGGTCAACCTACACTTTACTATATAACACATACTTTTAACATAAATAATAATAACAATAATAAAAGTAATAGTAATAATCATAATGATAATAATAACAACAACAATGATACTCATAATAAATATTACTGTATTGTACTCACAGAGGAAAATCCTAGTAAGTAGTCGTAGAATTTGCCCAAGGTTTCATACTATGAGAAAGATTTGTGCACATGGAAAACGGATTTTTCTTCCATAGGTATTTAACTGTAGGTATGCCTGTATGACTAAGTGTGTAGTGTGGCAGTGTATATATGGGAAAACGCGTGTGTCATGTAAATTTTTTCTAAGAATGAGTTTTTTCTCTTTTTAAAAGGATGAAAGGAATGGGCTTTGCATTCTTAACCTAAAGTCATTTAGTCATTTAGTCTTCGCTCTTTGGTTTTGTAACATAATACTGTAGTAATTGTATGATGATAATCATAATGTAATATGTAATAATATTATTACTCGCTTAATTGCTTTACTTTGTTTAAATGGCATAATTTATGAGATCTGGGATCGTAATTCCATTTGGGGGTTTATTAGCTTACAATTAAATGTTCAAATAGCTGATGCAAGATTTATACAATAATGTAATTAGAATTACATGTGAGACAGACAAAACACTTGTGTCTTGTGTTTATGTCGTGTCGTGTCTGTTTTACTAATATGCATGTCGAAAAATTGCTAATAATGTCGAGTACTCGTTGATATTGGCATAAGAGTTAAGTAACTGGATTTAAAAATTATGTAACACTATTATAATCTGCAAGGCTGTGTGTCGTAAGTAATTCAGAGAGGAGAGACAGACAGACAGAAATCTTTTGGGCATTAAAATAATAAATACATTAGATTGTAGTAGTAGTCCCGTAACATTCATGCACTAATATACTTAGGTAGTAGTAAATGTCATAATAAGTATCACGATTATATTTGTACGCAGTAGACGAACAATATTAGTACCAGTCATTATGTTGACTTTTAAGCTGAAATTATTATAAACCACTATCAAAATCCTAGTGTTTGTATATAAAGGCCAAGAGGGTAATATTAACTAATGTGTTCCTATTCTTGTTTTCTTGCAGGTTTCTATTGGTCTGTTTGCAGTTGATAATCGTCGTCCTCATGGTACGTCAATGAACTTTCATTTCCTTTCCTTTTTACTTCGTATGTACTTAGATTATTTATTTACTCTTTGTCTACGGCGACATCCAATACAATGTCCCAATGTACTTATCGTATTTCAATACGTATACCGATGCTTGGATTATTGACAAAGTCATAAACGCACCTTATCCTGTTGTACCTCTATAATAATTCTAACAATAAGTAAGCGCTCGTTGTTAATAAAGTCATAAAAGTTGTAAGTCACGTTGATTAAAGCAGAAAAATTTATTTTGTGTGAAGAAATATTATTATTGGTGTTAGGGAGGGAAGGTGTTCAACACAAATGATTTTAAAGAGCACGATTTTTTTCATGAGACGACCTTATTAATTTCAATTATTCCTCCGTGCAGATCGAAATAGTCGTTTCGCCCATTAAGATGTAATTTGCGTGTTTTATACTCTTTAATCGAATATTTTAACTGTTAAACCTTTTCTTCAAACCTGATTTTGTTCTCGCTTTCACCACTTGAAAAATTAGAATTCCACTTAATCAATTGAAATTAGTAGCAAAAATAATGTACCAATATGTAATTAAGTCAAAAATGATTGTTCCAATTGCATACTTGGTTTTCATGACCTTTCCGAAGATTCGAGACTATTAAAAAATCCACGCATAAATACCTACTCTATATATGTAAGTAGACTGACTCCTTATAAGGAATATAACGTTTAAGTTGGCATCTATTATTCTAATACATGAATTATGGGGGTAAATTTTTAAAGTACAAAATATGAGACTTAGTTGGCATTTAATTATCTAATATAGAGGAAAAGGATTTTTACGTAGGTTAAGACAATTATTATTATTATTATTAAAGGCAGTTATAAGAAAAGAAGATACCTATCAGACTAGGTACCTAAAGCAGTGCAAGCTATAATTTCATATGATTAAACGTTTCGCCTTTCGCCTGCACTTACTTCAACTCTCTCATTCCTGTACTTAAAATGTGTGCAAACAGCATTAAGACGTAAATCATTGCCGTTCTTTGTACATCGACGCGATTGAAGGTTTCTGTGAAAATGATTGCAGTAGGTAATCAATATTTTTTAGTTATGGTAATTAAGTATACGGATCTTAATGTATAAGCTGCTAATGCTAACCTCTCATCTTGTCCATACTCTATTCAGTAGAAACTTTAAGATTTTACTTTTATTTCTTATTGTTGGTGTATTGCATGTAATTCACACTTTTTATATAAATCTGTACACTTATAATTAAAACGCGGAGATTACATTTGAATGGCAAAAACTATTTTAAGATGAAATAAGGAAACGCAGGTTTCATTGTTTTATAAATCCTACATTATTAGTTTTGCACATTTTTTCTCAAAACCTCCACCTCTGCATACAGGAAGATTGTTAAAAGCACTTAATGCTTTTAGCATCTACTTTGCAAGAAAATTGTGAAAATGTATCTTACAGAAATCAACACGATTTTGCAAAAAAGATAATAATATATTTTATACGGTAATCAAAGTCTGACAAGGAGCAAAAATTAACAGCGTTCATTACTTACGTGATAACTGTGATAACGACAAGTGCCTTGTAGTTTGTAGTTATACGACCATAATATATTAATTTTAATAACAATAAAAATGTCTGCCAATTGCTTAATCACATAATAAAATATTCGGCGTTGATAAATCAAGGATTTTCTTTCAATTTATACTAAATGTCGATATATGAAGATTTTCTCGTATTTAAATTTTAATGTGTAAATAAAATTACTGGATTCATGCAGAAAGTCATTATCGTTAAATGATAATAGCGTAAACGTGTGCAATAGATTTCCCCTGCCAAGAATTTAATTGTATTGATATGATTAAAAAATAGTCGATGAATGCGGAAGGGATGCCAGACGTGAGTTCTCTAATTGAGTCGTCTCCGGATAGATTCACACCCAGAGCCTTTCGACTCTACAATAATTGCGCCAAAAAAGACATAGTCATTCAAGACAGAATTTCGACCACAGATGATCAAACCGATGATAAAGGTAAGAAATCCAGTTGATTTTATATCTCTGATCATTGCGACAACTGCTTTGCGTAACCTGTACAAAAAATGAAGAGCGAGCAAGCTTTTAAACACCTATATCCCTACTTACTCATCTCTGTATATCTCTTAATATTTTACTATGGCATTAAAACACCACACAGCCCAGCTCAGGGGAAAATCATGCCGCTCATAAAAATAATATACAAAAACCAGATCAGCTTTAGTCGTAGTAAATAAGGCGAGGCGGTTTACGTGCGGACACTTACCTTGTCATATCTAGGCCACATCAAATATCTTGTCAAGCTACAAGTCCACTCCAGAGAGTTCCATCGAGTCAGTTAGGATTACACTTATGTCAATTTTAACGTACAAAATGCTAACAATGTATTACTGTATAGACAGCTTTGTTATTACCACTCTTACCTATATACGGTATGTCACATAAGACATAATATTATACACCGCAGATCAAACACGCTGCGTTTTTGTCTGTATTACCGAGAAAACTCTATAAAACTTACACACGCTGAGTTTTTCTCCAAGAATTTTGACACATTCAACAATATCGACGAGAGTATAACAATATCAGCCAAGAAAAGGAAATCAACCATGGAAAAACATTATGTCATACTATCTACGCATAAAATATAATACCTATATAAGTGAAACGCATACCTCCAATTCATTTCTTCCTGTGTACTGATCTGCACTTACAGTAATACTACTAACACTACCAGAGTAAGTATATTAAAGGTACTGACTGGTTGTCAGATCTCCTGAATGCCTACACAGATACTCGTAACAAGACGAAAAGAACATAATGCTGTGTATTCCCGTAGAAATACATGCACTAGGTAAAGACGGGAGCCAAACTTATGTCAATTTTCCTGAACAAGCTGAAGCGGGTTCCTTTGGGCCGTGACTGTTCTCATCAGTGGACGATGTTAGTTTTATCACAAAGTTCATTTCATTTTTCCTCTCTTTTGTCACAACTCACAATAACACATCTGCTCTTGCCGTCGTCGTAGCGTACGCCGTGAAAAAGATAAAGCCCCAATGACCTAATAGTAATACCTGTCTTATGAGCATCTTTACTTATTCTTGGCCATTCCCTCTTTTCCTCATTGCTTATTATGAACATTATACTTACTGCTATTATGTCAAGATATATTTCTTCTGTCATTGTCAGTCTATTCTCGTATTTACTACAAACTACTATTTATACCCCACACTATTATATACATTTCTATCCCCAATTTATATAGATATATACGCACTCTGTCCTAATACACTCAAATACCTTTCTTCGTTATTGCTGTTACGTTACATAAACATTTGCTTGAGAAATCTCGTCTATATGTAAAGGTATGCAGTGTGTACGGATGATAGTAACATTAAAGAGCGTCTGTGTTGGTTATTCACTGCGTATACACTCCAGTCTGATCTTTTATTCTCATCTTCTTGCGTAGAATTGTTGTCGACGACAAAGACATAGAGATATTACGAAGTAATTGTTGTACAGCGCGTTGTCTCATGTCTCCATGCTCCTAGTCATTGTACAAAAGGAGACTCCTATATAATACAGGAAGCTATATCTATAAAAAAGATGCGACTGTGTAGGATATGTATGTGTATATGCTACTGCTGTGACGTTTTATTTATATAGTATATATCTAGTCAAAGATGAGATGCCGATGATGATGAGGAGGATGATGATGATGAGACTCCATTTCTGGTCGTTGAGCTTTAGTATTTTATGTGAATCGCGTTTAGTATTAGTAAAGCCATAGTTTCATTTGTGACATTGTCTACCGAAAGCAGCAGCAGGTTAGTTGAGAGAGAGAAAAGAGATAGGACACAGATAGGCAATCACATAGCCATGAAAAGGAGTTTTATCAGTGAGTGATGAGAAAAGGCCGGTGCTCTGTTCAGAACACTGCCGTATCATATCTCTTGTGTCTAGTATTCTTCCTGGGCAGTTAATTCTCATCTTCTGAGTTCAAGTTTGTCAAAATCTGTTGTACAGTGAGGTAATAATAGCAATGTAGTTACTACGAGCGTCTTAAGTATAGCAATCCACCACAAACGGGTAGAAAGAAGATTGAATGGTGTCTGTGTGGGTTGTTGGTGTGCGCAGGCACTGCCAGGGAACGCATAATATTTGGTGATGTGACAAATCTACACAATTTTCCAATTCAACCATCATCGTGAACAACATCATTCCACTTTCGTTAAGTTAACTTGAGTTGAAGTGAGCTGAGGTGGATTAGATAATAATGGTTGGACAGTTAGTAGACAGGTAGGTTCGGAACTCTGTGCGTGACACCTTTTCACAGAGAAACATTCTTTTTCTGTCGTATCTGCGTCAACTATTAGCTTTTTGATTTTCCATTCCACCCTGTTATCATATCATATCTTGAACACACAGAAAAAATATTGAGAGGGGATTTACTCACTTGTCCAATGTAGCTTAGCAATTTTTTTGACAACCCATCTTCTAAAATAAAACAAAATAATGATAAAATAGAATCGGGCAAAGTGTTTGCTATTTACACGAACTAATAATAATATTCTTTGGACGTACACGTTTAAAGAGCTATAAGCTAATCTCAGTTTTATTTTTATCACCTGTCAATCACACCAAGATTTTTATCGTGTGCAAAAAGAATCGATTTCTATGAAGAGAATATTACTACTATAGGTATTTTATTGTTATAAAATCAGAGATATTTATATAATAATCAAGTACTCCACTCGCTCTAACAATCAGAAATAAGCATTTACTTTCAACTGTTCCAAGTAAACTTTGACTGTCAAGTTTTGCATTTAGTTTCGCATTGACATTTTTTGAAGTCAAAAATCCGAAATTAATAATTAACCATGCCAACATGTCAAAAACGGAAAACAGTATAAATCAATTGCCACATTTAGCTTAGCGTATCTTTGTAATGTAAATGGGTAGTTGATATTACTGTGAAACTCGGCAGTTGAAAGTGAATGATTATTTTTGACTGTCTAGAGTGTGCACGGGCGTCATATTTTTATAGTTACCTACTCGTTATGTAAAAATATTTTATGTATCAATAATGTTTTGATTGATTATAATATTCTAATGATATTTGCAGCAGTTGTATGATAATACTTCTATTGTCTCTGCTAAATCATTGACGAAAAAATGAAGCAACATTTTTTAATTTTCCAAAAAAGGGAATAATACGCAGACATTTTTTCAAGTGTGTTCAAGTGAAGAGATGAACAGATGCACACAATAGTATTCCTAGTGATTTATTACTGATGCTTGTAAACTTGAAACGAATTGATCACGTTGGACTTTGTCCAGAGAAAAAATCGGAATCTCTATTTTTAATTGATTGGTTTTCTATTGACAAGTATTTTTCCAAATTAAAGTTTCAACTCGTAAACAATTTTATTTGCAATGTAATGTAATTTAATTTAATTCGAATGTACATGATATTGATAATATTGAATAATATTAATACGTCTTCACATAGACGTACTTCTGCACAGCTCATGCAATAGAAATTTGCACCCATTCACCTGCACAATCACAGCAATTAAAAAATTCTGGAAAAATGTACTTATATAAAGTAAGTACTAAGTACTTACCACGAACATTAATCACATAGAAAGCGGAATGTTTGTAGCTAATAATAATATCATCTGAAGTATCGTGTTAATTCTGCATGTAACTCCAACTCCAGTAGACTATTAGGAATCAACAGCGTGTTTATATAATGAATCATTACAGTATAAAAGTACATGGAGCGGAAAACTGAACTTGAAATCCGATAAAATATTTGCACACTGAAGGTAAGCAAGCAGTAAGCAATGCACTGTGCGGAACAAGTAGAGATGAAATGAAATTACATACATTATGAAATGACATTGACACTGAATACGTTAATCACGCTACACATGATCTATGTGTTTATAGAGAGACAACCAAAAATAATTTATGATTAGTATGTGTATCTATATACTCTATAAGCATTACAACGATAATAATAATATGACTGATTCCATGACATTGTATAATTTACGTTGTACGTACATCCCATGCCACATGAAAACCAATATCATAAAAGTCTGTTTAAATACTTCTGCATACAAATCATACATACTGTCTCATTCTAATGTTGGGCTTGTTATTCATTATTTTCATATTTACATTTACACATACAATTATAACTACCTGTTGAAGTATATCTCTCTAATCATTTATAATTGTCAACAACACACGCAAATAAATACCATAACATTTTTTCAATTTAAAATTTCATCTGAATCTCTATCTCTCAGTGACTTTTCTTTGTTTCGTCCCATGATGTAGTATAGAGAATAATTTAACAATGTATTTACTGTATTCCCATGATAATATGATGACGTGGTAGAATACTGTACATGAGACATTTTAATAATATTACAGATTATATTTTACACAGAGTTTTATATATATAAGTATGTATGTTATTGTACCCAGACGAGATTGACTAAACAAAAGTTTCCAAGATATCTGTATATATAGATACAGAACGAGGCTACGCTATACTTGAATAAAAACGTATCTACTACTACTTGTTAAGTATTATTTATAACTATAGCATAGATATATAAAGAGGTTTGTCCATCTGTGTATAAGTGACGTTAATCCATTTTCCTCGGAATTGAAGATTATTCATTCATTTCAGACTTGTTTCGCCACATGGAAATCATTTGGCCATCAGCATCAAAGTCGCAGTTTTCTACTTTGCCCAAGTGAAAACTAAATTTATATTGCAGAATTTATTTTATATATGTAATCAGCTCTCCATCGCATTGCAAATAACGACCAGGCAGTTACTATTAGCACCATTCAAAATGTGATTGGGAAACTGGTAAATTGTCAAGAGACTACATTTGGTAGCTTAGGATTTTATCTTAAGCAGGTTACAATACACATCGATTTGCACACTGCTTACTTCTGGCGCGACCAGATTGACACGACATTGAAATTGAGACTGCTATTTCTATCATTCTGATTAGTAACACCATTCACTCACACAATTCTAATAAACCACTCTAGCAATACAATGTACCTAGTTTCATATGCGTCTGTAGATCTAGGTAAACTTTTCAGGGCAACAAACAAATATATTTTTATGCGATTGTAGATATCTGTACATATATACATATGCGTGTATTTGCAATAAACACATCTGTATTCCTATATTCATATATGTTTGTAAGTTACGAGTGGATTTGATGTCAGAACGAAACCAGTGTGTAGTAATGAGCTATAGCTTGAGCTCACCATGCATCTCCATACATAACATAAGTGTCGTATGTAAAATAAAATATGTACAATAGTGAATTCCCTGCTTGCACATATCAATACAGGCAAATATTTCTGCGGCGCTAAAACCTCTTACTAAAAGCATTCCTTACCTACGATTAGTAAAATATTAGCAACAGTAAATACAGAAGAACATGGAATCTTGTGATCTTTGTATGAATCTGCAGTGGTATGGTATTTCGTATTTTACACATGTATCAATTTGGTTGGAAAAGACATAAATATGTTGATATTATGAAGACATGAGCCAAAAAGAGGAAAATAATGTTTTGGGTGTGTGGAATGACGAGTGTCACTCATTGCTGCATTGACTCACTAATATTATTCTCTGTACGTTTATACGACTGTATCTCTAAAATTCTCAAGCAGAAACACACAGGCAGAGCTTTAGGTTTAAAGGATTGCCTTGGAAGCCAAAGAAGATTGTGGGACTCTGCGACTTAAGTATGCGTTGTTGTTTGCACTATCTGCAGTTTATTAGTGAAGAAGACTAGTGGTTGTATTATATTATCCATTATACGAAACAAACTTCTGTGTTCGTGTTGTCGTGTTCTGTTCTTTATTGCTTGTATAATTTGTGTTGTGTTGTGCTATATGGTTTATCCTGTGCCGTTTCACGTAGCAGTAGTCCATTATGGATTGTTTGTTGTTACAGTCAACAAAAGTCAGTCTCGCATTCAACTTGAATACTAATGAGAGTCTCTCATTTTCGAAAGAGACAAGGCGAGATTCAAACAGCTACAGAAACTAGCAGCAAAAATTATTAATTGCTCAACCCCGCATTTGCATCACACCATCATATCATCAGCCAAGTCAACTCTCATCTTCATCACCTCTCTCAACTCAACTTGTCCATTCTCATCCATTCTTTTTCTTCTCTCGCAGTCCTTCCGCTCCTTGCCCAGCCAAATTTATACACACTGCAATAACAAGCCACAGGTTTCTCCGGGTTGGTGGTAAACGCTGAAGTGTGATGCACGACAAATAGCTCCACTAGACACAAAATATGTTCAGAGTAAATCACTTATTTATAATGTAATCATTTATCACACAGGACTAGATGCATCCATCTAAAACATACACGTACATTTTATACGGTACACTGGCATGTCATGTAATGTAGTAGAAAAATCTTGACTGACAATATTTTTGCGAGTAATATACCGTGAAGACCATGAAACACACACTGGGATGCCAATAGATTACAATAACATATATATGTATATATAGAGACTGTAGAGGTGTAATATACATATGGTATTTTACCTGCATAGTCAAGTAAGAGCAAAGTGCAAACGTAGAGCTAATTTAACTTCGTCAGTGTTTGGTGGTTTCTGCATAAAGGCACTCTTGTACAGATGTAGAGATATTATTAAGACCTTTTCCATGTACACAGACCACTTCAGAGAGTCCAGTATGCAATTTATATATACATATACATTTAAACAGTGAGGAATCAATATAGTGCTATGCTCGTTCACTTTATTTTATACTTATGACTTCTACTCACCCACACAACACCAAACCATTTTTCGTTGTTGTAAATTAAGTAGCAATAGCAATCAGCCATGGGCATATTATTAGTATTGCTGGTAATTGCGAGTTGTTATAATATTATGTTGTTATTATAATATATCTATGAAAAACACTAGGTGCACCACGTTTTGTTGTGCCAAGTTTGTCAGCAAATAATTATATTTAACAACCCACTAATAAACAGTACATTGTAAAAGTATATAATGTTATAAGCGTATATGAGCACTAAACTGTAAGATAGGCAACCTCATAAAAGAACATCACGACACACACACGATGTGATGGATGCGATGGATGCAGATGAGTATATTATTTATTGCACGTTCGTCAATAGTGTTAGAATATCAGAAGTGTAGGTAGCTTTGAATGTGTTTGTTTGTGTAGTGTAGTAGTCGACTAGGCATTGCTAATTATTGTAAGTAGGTAAGATGCTCATCAACAATCCAAGATGTTCATTTTCTCTACGTATGCTGCTGCTGACAAGTCCCAATTTCTAAATGTTGGATGTGGTTGTAGCACAGTAAATATTATTGGTAGGTATTCCATTGTTATGATAGACGGACGTGTTTTTGAAAAAAATGTCTGCGTTTATATAGAGGAGTCGTCAATTACCGCAGCGTGCTGGGTCTGTAGACTTAATTCGTATTCTAAATAGATTTACTTACCAAGACTCACTCTCTTAAGTTCTCTTTCAAGCATTTACACCTGCTATTGTCAATGTCAATCAACAAAACGCATTGCTAATTACGTACACTCTCAGATCTAATACCTTTCATTCATTTTCCCATTCACGAGTTTGTATTTCTTCTATTGATGGACTCTCTGGGACATATCTATTTATAGATTTCTCTGTA
Source organism: Pogonognathellus flavescens (assembly GCA_019776165.1). NCBI lineage: Eukaryota > Metazoa > Arthropoda > Collembola > Entomobryomorpha > Tomoceridae > Pogonognathellus > Pogonognathellus flavescens. The sequence goes on from JABASD010000343.1 coordinate 67,229, forward strand.
ATTGTGTGTAAATATAAAACAGAAGCCGTCTTTTTTCATCAGAGCCTTATTGTTTTGTCTATTTAATAATACGGCTAAATAGCAAGAGACATGTTACATGGCAATTCTCTGGCAATGTTTTGTAAGAATTTTTTACGGACAAGAGCAGAAATCATAATATAGAAAACATTTTAAGCAGGAAATTAATTATTTTAAATTTATTGTGATTTTTTATAAAAAGTAAAATGAAAGTGTAATAAAAGTGTCATGAGAAGATCTGACAAAATATTGCATATGAAATATTACTAATGTAATAATACCAACAATAAAGCACTTACATTTGTAGTATAAAAAATAAAAAATAAATGAAAGTAAACAATTTACAATGTATTCACATTGCATTTTTACACATAATAATCAGTTTAATTTTAATTTGATGTAAAAGCATTTACACAAGCATGCTTTTAAACAACAAGTATACATTCTCTCGATGAGCATCATGAAATAATGTGCAGGGATTGCAGAATTGACGATGAATATTACTATTAGGTTGAATACAGCATATAGATATTGGCCATCGTGATATTATAATTATTAATAGCTCGAGATGACGTAGAATGGAAATGGGTGGATAGAGTAGACGTAAGAGCTGAGTAGGTACTTTTGAAATTTAAAAATCTTTCTTTGTCCATCCTCCTTCAGAAAATATGATTAGTTGGGATTTTAATACCAACGGATGAGTTATTTTATTTTCGGTGCACATTAACACTACCCAAACTGAAGATTTTATGCATTGTGGGCGTGTTTGTACATTAAGCCCTGTTTGTAATTTTACGTACTCTTCTGTTCTTATCTACTGCCCTTCGGTGAACTACAAGTAAATATATTCACATTAATGTAGCTCTACTCTCTCATCATCGTCCCAACACATTTACATTATTATTCGCATTCTGTAAAATGGAACAAACCAAATACAGAGCTTGTCTATTGACGGCATCAATAATGCACTCAGATTTCTGCTGTAAAATCATTTTAGGATTGCACTATACAAATAAATATCACAATTCTTGTGGGAAAGCCACTCACAGACTTTTTTGATAGCTCTATCAGATCAAATGGATCATTGTATATTATTATGGAAAGACTTGAATGCTAATATCATGATGACATTCATTAATCTGTCCGATGTTTATATTGTGGTTAGAAATTAGGATTGTGAATATGCAAATTATGATTGTTCTTTGTTTTAAAGGAACATTATTGTGCACGCAAAAGGAGTTTAAACCAGTTTTATCTGCCTTTGGTCGCTTAATCTCTTAACTGAAAATATTTAAATGCGTGCTTCGTTCTGTTAGACCTAAGGTTGTTGTTGTTTGTGTGAATAAAATAAACACAGTTTGTGCCATGCATTGTATTAGTATGTCAATGTCAATTTTATACCAAAAATATCATGCGTATGGACAATGCAGATTGGAATCGTGTATTAATACTTTCTATCATGGAATATTACAATGTTGTGCTAAGAATGTAACACAGACCTTGTCTACCCATATTTACAATACCTTTGTACATATTTATTACAAATATATCAGTATAAAAAATTATTGTTGAACATAAAACTTAGGTTTAAAAGTTACTCAAATAGTATCTTATATCAAAATGACTAAAAAATCATCATTTGTAAATGCAAATGCATATGGCAAATGAAAAATACTACTGAATCCTTTTTCTAAACAGATTTGCGTGCAACCAACCTATTGTTTTCTTTATGAAGTCTCAGATTAAATTTTTAATGCGAAAAGGGAGGAGTTTGCATATGAGAAATATTCACTCTTCTTACTATGATACACTAGGTACGAAATCAGGGATGTAATTAAATCAACGCAAAAAATGTAAAGAAAAAATACGACAGTGTCGTCGCCTGTGTTTACGGTCAGCACCCACCTACTCGTAATATTACGTAGGTTTTACGTCAGAACATAACTTTTATTAGTAAAAGTGAAGATGGGTTTACAAGATTTATTATAATCATAGCACTGACTTTTCTCAGAAAGAGACATCAACATTGTATTCTTCATAGAATGTATCCCCGATTGTTCTTTGTCAAATATCCTCTTAAGAGTTGACTTAGGTGTCCTAGTTTCTCGACCCTTAAGATATGTATACCTGTCGTTTACTAACCTTCAACTGTAACGTCATGTCACTAAAAAAAGTTATAAGAAAAATTTTCATCTACATTACATGATTCATAAATGTAGTACATTAAAATTTTATTTTGTAGTCGTTTTTTCACGAAAGATGAAAATGATATCATTTTTAGTTTGTAAACCTTGATTTTATAACACGGTTGGAAAATTAGCAGGTTGGAAAAATCTTTTTCTGAGTGAAAGCGGATGCAGTTGACATGTAGTTTGGTATGTGCATCGTAATGCTATATTTGGTCTTTCATTCTTATCAGATTCTTGAAAATGAACTTGTCTAAGCGCATCCCTAAATACCTTTGGTTGGTAAGAGCATGCCAGATTATAAAATGGCTTGAGTGGAGCGGCCACATGCACACTAGAATGTTAAAGTTGAAATCAGTTGGATTCTCAAGTGGATGCTTCTAACAATATCTCTCTCTATATATACAGCAAATGATAACCGCTTAAAGCTGATAGGTGTAATGTTGATAATACTGCCTATGACGTTAGTAAATATAAGTGCTGCAAACACAATAGATATATTCTTTTTTGGAGATATTCATTATGAGAGGAGGATTTAACTTTGACATTGTATACTTATTGTATTACCTTAGTCACTATGTATACATAGTATAAAATTGTAGACAAAATTGTCTACAGTCCATGTGACAACAAAGCCTCTTGAACAATGTAATTACAGTTTGTATAAATTAAGTATATTTTTAAGTACCATAATACCTTAACAGATCTGTTCACATTGTTTTAATAATACCTGCCATATTTGTGGACTTTTGTCAAGTAGAATGAAATGCATACACCGAATATTTAAAAAATGTGGATGAAACGATTTAATTGAATTTTTGTTTTAGAATTAGCATGATATTTCTTTTTGAGATAATTACTAAATTATCAAGCACTTAATCCAAAAAAGAGACTTTAGACTTCATTTTTTACAGATTGATTTCATATGAATTAAATTTGAGTTTTCCATTCATGACGTCGACTTGGAAGCGTGCTGGGTGCACTTATAGATTTATTGGTTAATGTAACTAACAGGAAAACGCTTGAATTGTTCATACAGGAAAAAATACTTTAGGAAAGACCGTAGAGATAAGGAAGCGCTCGGCAAGCTGTTGTAGCAATGATATGCGCCTGTAGCAGCTCCATAGGAATTGGAGGGTGCCATGCCATGAGGTTAAAGAGCCACATGGCCACGGCCAAGAATTTAGGTGCCAAGTGCCATATGGGTGAAGATGGTAGGAGATGCACAGTGAAGGAATGAAGAATATCCAAAACAATGAGAAAGTAGATTTGTCCAATGGATTTGTCTGTAGCTTTACTCTGTGTATAGGCTGAATATAGTTTTTCTCGATTTCTCAATAGTCTAGGAAGCAAAAGTAATGTTGAATCAAGCAACCGGACTAGTGTAGCTCGAAAAGAGGTGAGCAATGTGTAAGAATGGAATTGGAGTTGGTTTGTCCATATTTCACAAGAGTCATTTGGTGCACAGCATGAAAGGAAGTGCGATGACAGAAAAATGCTTTTTTTGAATAGATGGGAATCTTCATAAACAAGAGAAATTCTCAAATCTACAGATAGACATAGATAAATATTACGTACGTCGTCCCTGATAAAAACCCTATGCTCAATGCCATCATCATCGTATTATTAAACATATTTGTTAAAGAAACACAAGTAAAAATTTTGAAAAAATACAAACACTACTATATTCACTCTGATTCAAATATTTTCAACCGAAATACCCAAGACCTTCACTGTGCACATAATATTGCTCTAATCTAAAATGATATAATAAGTGTAAGCACATACGTTTGTGATTCACTACATGTTATGTAATTCCATATTAGGATATTCATTCCACATCTTTGTAGGTATATTAGACCAGGTGCCTATATTACGTATAAGTAATATCTACGACAAAGCCAAGAAAGAAAAGAGGAGACGAGCGGTGTATCGTATTGCAATCGTAATTTCTGAAGTGCAGGTACAAATATAAATTCTACGAAAAGTTGATTGCGGCCCAAAGTGATGGTAGTGTTAAGGCGTCTTATGAAGGGGCGTCCTACTAATTCTTTAGAGGCTTCATGTGCAGCAAACCGCCCGGATCTCAATGACTCCGCTATAAATTTCCTCATTATTTATTTACAGCAAGTTGGCCAGTTGGGATAATATAATGTTTGTTGTACTAGTGTAATATCGTTTCTAAACTAATGTGCTGACAATGAGTTGTGTGCATGTAACTACGTCAAAGTCATACTTGTTTATAAGAAAACAATAAAACAAACCTGTACGATTGTTTCATAGTTATTACACATATAGATCTGCTCACCATTTAAGAATATGCTTTCATATCTGTACTTTAACTTTACACACGCAGATAGGAGGGATGATAGTATGACGCACGATAAGAATACCTATACATTCACGGTATATCACACATGCACACGTTCTTTATTGCACATTGTATCTTCCTACAGGCACCTATGTAAAATAGATATATAATGTTCGCTGGCACTTTGTGTCTGATTGTTTCCAGCTATTTATTTATTTGTGTGGTTCTACTAAACAATTGTGCTTTCACTTAGTCCATGTTCAGCATTTACAACGTAAGTGTAGTAAAAAGTGTTATTTATAAGGGAGCAGAGAGACAGAGCGTCCAAATCGCATATTGTACTACGTACAAAGACTACACCAACCATTCTCAGTAATTCTGACGACATGTTTTTTAAACGATTAAAAATCTTGATGGTTTTTGTCTGGAAAAGAGTGAAATGTCTGGCGATATTCCTCTTGGAGTTGGTTAGATGAATGTTAATAATATGGATTTATCGACCTTGGGCATGTTTATTGAGTTCAGAAGAAAATATCGTGAATTAATGTTTAAAGGATGAGTTTGTGGTTGGTCTGTGTCTGGATGACACGTAACATGTGGAGTCGTTGAGTCGAATGAAGATTTAGACGCTTACTTACTTGCCGTCTACAAGACGAATAACTAACTGCCTAATGTATGATTATGTGCTTTGGTGTAAAAATTCGGATAGCTCTCTTGTTTCTTTCTGTGTGGTTTTCACATTAATTCTCAATGAGCCAGCAACTACTCAACTACCACAACCACACTTCTCGCTCACTTCTGTTCCTTTACAAGTTTAGAAGGAGGCTGAAAGAAACAGCAAGGCAAAGCGAATGCATGTAGCTGTCTCATTCTGTGGTTATCGTAGTAATTGCGTTTATCACAAGTCTGCTTATATTTTAAGTCGACGACAAACGGTATATTTATGCAGATGGGTGTACCCTATTGTGAGGTAGTTGTACACACACCTTAATATTATAATAATGTAAATACTTAATCGTCCCTACGTTTTTCTGCCCATGAGCGATAATGAAACGATCTTCCCCATTTTAGGATTAGGTACCTGTGTAATTAGATATTGCTCTGGTCCTCTTCTTCTTGCTTATTCCTCCGCCGCTGCTACATTTGCATTGTCGTCATTCGCTCCAGACACTTATGCAATATACTCCTCATATGCAAATTAAACCGAAGTCGTATTAATTCTTTTTTGTAATTCTTTTTTACAGCCATAGTTATTCTTGAAACTGCGATGATGGACATGGGCGAAGGAAAATTGCGGATACGAATCCGTGGAAACTCCACCGGCAAGTACCTCTGTTTCAATAACAAAGGGAAACTCGTGGCTAGACCCAAGGTAAATGGATTTACATTTCGTTGCAACATACTTTTTCATATCTGCAGATTTATCATTATGACTTTTATTAGTATTATATCAATAATAACAATAAATAACTTTGTTTAACATTTACAACATTATACAAAGTTATTAAATGTTATCTCTTTTACGTATCTCTATTCCACGCCGTACATTTACATTATTCCTGCTTACTTCTAGTACGATATTTTGCTTGAACTCATTACACATTGTCCAAGTCATGAATTTTTAGCTGGAAAAATAGAAAAATTCCACAGTATTTAGTAATTATTGGTTTTCTTTGAACATCACCTTTTGTACAATCATGTTCTCATATTATATAAAAACCCGGTCAGTAAATACCGGTCTAAGGATCTTGACAAGACTTGTTTTATGCTTATTGTTGGAATTACATGCTCCATGGAGTCAGCAATCCAAGGAAATAAGATGTATCACAATACAATGCAGCATGTATTTATATTCCACAAATTCTTAAAACTACGGGAAAGGGGGAAAATCAGACGAGTCACTTGGAAAAGCATTTTTCTAATGTACAAGTTCAACAGAACTAAAGCAATACTATGAAATAATTGAAGGAGAGAGAGAGACTCTAAAAAGATGCGTGAATAGATACACACACACACTGATGGACACCTTGTACATCCACAAAGGAAAAAAAGAATACGATGTGATGAAAGAGTTCGGTTGATTGCTGGTGAGTTATAGTTCAACGGACAATTAGTCAGCCTTTATACGGATCTGTGAGTGTGTGTGAGAGAGAGAAAACATAATTCCACGTACAGCTTTGCTACGTAATGCCTTGAATATATTTATATGGAAAAAGTAGTTAGTACTCGGTATAAGGAAAGAGTTGGAGATTGAAGATTCATCGTGTAACTAATTGTAAGTGTAAGTGCATGTGTAGTTGCAAGTTACTAGTTAGTGACTTCACTTTAGTACATTTTACACGGTACATCTGTAAGACAGGTATTTAGTAGACACAAAAAGATATGGGTTATGTTGGTAGGTACACTTATGTGGGTGTGAGTCCCTACTAGTACTACTTCTACTACTCCGACTATACCACCACACACACACAACACTTACTGATTCCTGCATTGCCTTGTGTAAACGTAGAATATGATTAGACTCGTCTATGTATAAAGAATCCATCTTGATCCGTGCACATCCATCCACCTTTCTTAACTCTCCCTATCGATCAATTCATGATCCATCCTGTTCTCGTCGTCGCATCATCTCTTCCCATGTACTTCTTGTCTTGCACGCTTCTTCCAATCTATTTCACTCTTTTTAACCATCCGAAAGCAATCATAATTGATAGCCTGTCAAAATAACATTGATATTATGGCGTATCAAATTAATCTCTACACGACATCAGCACACACACACACACAAAGTAAAGTATTAGCTAATCACTTACTATCATGCAATCTTCCTCTCACATGACAACATCTCCTCTCTCTCTCTCTGTCTGTGTTTGTCTCTCTCTTTCTCCCTCACTTGTACTCTCTCCGTTCCTTCCATTTCATCATTTTTGATCCCGCAGATCCCCTGGAGGTAGGTTAGCTTACCTTTACCGTCTCTGTTACTTTTACCCCATCCGAGTAGGTATTTTCTATATTTTACTATCTTCTAGTCGGGATTATAATAGGAGATGTGTGTTTAACATTATTTTATGTAGATTATTCTTAACATACTTTGGTTTTGTGTATGGATGGATATGTGTTGTATGTGTAAGTGTGTACCAGAGGAGTTTTTACCTGTTTTTCTTCACTTGGCTCTATGTGTCCATATTTATATTCAGATTTAAGTGCAAGGGAGCCATATCCATCCGTTGTTTAATTTCTTGGTGTAATGTACCTGTCTGTTCTCCTCTGTCCTTCCTTTTCCTTACATGTTGTTTATATTTATCATCCCCGTATTCCGAATCACAATTTTCATACTTATAAACTCATCTCACATACTAACTACTTTACCTTGCCTGTCTGACAATCATTCGTGCCGTGTCTGTCTCCTTGACTCTAAGTATAGTAGTAGTCGTCTCACACGACTTTTCACATCATACTAGTAAACATTACAACACATACCTCCATAAAATATTTTCAAAATTGATAATCAGTATGGGTGCGAGTGAGTGATCAGATCATAATCATGAGAAATATTTCATGCGTCGGTAAAAAATCATTATAGCTATCCCTAAGTTTCTACTGTAGTTGTACCATTATAAAATTTAAACGCTAAAACTCATGTTAAATAAAATTTAGTGAGAAAAGTAAAAATTTGAATGCTAAGTAGTAGAGACAGAGAGACTTTTTATATTTTTGTCAGCTTAAATAAAAGGGAAAGATAAAACAGTGTTTGATTTTAATGGGAGATTCCTTTTCAAGTGTTGTAGCAATTTCTTTGAGTTTGTGTTGTGGATGGATGAAAGCTGCAAAATTAATTTGGTGTCAACGTTAGGCGCTCGTGCCTTGGCCAAGAGCCATACATTAATCCTCCATTTGATTTTAATTCGAGTGGGCTCGCCGCTCCTACTAAACTTTCCTATGCATTTCAATAATAATATGTGTAATCTGTAGAACATGCAATTGCATTAGCCCGGAGCAAGAAATGGAACGGTTTGTTTTGTTGTTTTCTTGAGTGCATAATATAGGGTATGGAGTTGTGCAGCGTTATGTTTTCCAATTTTACAAAAGTACCTTTTGAGATGAGATGGAGCATGAGATGAAATGAAATGAGTTTGTCAAGTCGACATTAGCTGAAAGGTGGGGGATGATGTGAAATCAAATGAAATGGAAAGGAAATCAAATTGAAACGGGCAAGGAGGTAGTATTAATTTTATAATGTATATAGAGGGAGTATAGTAAACATTGTACAGACGTTGACTTTTCAAGCGATTTATAAAATAAAAAGCGTTTTAAAGTTCTTGTGTAGTTTTATAGTGCGGAAGAATTGATGGGTTAGTAGGAGCAGGGGCAGTATGTCGGACGGAACTAGAATTCAGAGCCAGAGGCTTCAATTGCAACATTGTACTTCTTGGTTTATGTATATGTATGTATTAGTGTTATTATTATAGCAGAGCTATTTGAATTGTATGTTATTCCATTAACTTGTGTGTAAGGAATGCTTTCCAAGTGTGTATTGTACATATCTCTCTGTACGTAACATTATGATGGAGGCGGCGGCATGAGAATCCTTAAAATAAAAAGGGCAAGTGGTTTCATAAAGGTCTCCGCACCTTGTCGTTTTCTCATTCTAATTCATTTACCTTGCTCCAATTGTCGGACAGGAATTCTGATGTGATGAGATGAGACTTGATGAATATTTTCCCTGTAGCATGCAGACAGATTACACAACAGATCTTCAGATCATCGTCCAGATTCCCATTGTTCTGCTCTGCTCCTTCTAAAAAAGCAAAAACCACGTTTCCTAGTTACAACTGTTCTCTTTATATTTATTTTAGTGCGGAGCTTGTACAGATTTTATTTACACCATGTGTTCCACAGAAATAAAGGTTAAAAAAGATGTTCGTTCTTTTCTTCTGCGGTTGTATTCTTAATATATTATTGCTGGATCAAACCAGATACTTAGATATGTTTGTACAATACACCTGTTGCTTTGTATAGTAATAACAAAAACAATCTCACTTGTCAGTCTCTTCACTGTTCCAAAATAGTGCAACAATACTTAAACGAAAGTAAACACAAACTGGAAGTAGAATGTTTTTGATACAGACAAGGGTTAATAATAATATACCTAAAACAAGTTGGCTTAATGTTAGAAATAAACCATGTCAGGGTGGTAAAGCTTCAAAAAATGAATCGGACAAATAACACAATCTTTTTCTTTATACTTGGCATCACACAATTGAAATTTGATGAACGTTTTTTGAATACGTGTTGTTAAAGTTTGCAATAATTTTTTTGCAATATAATATGGTTTAAAAAACATTGGTTTTATTACGTTATGAATAATCTAATTAAATGTAGTGTGTAAACTACAAATTTACTGCCAGAAGATCTAATTTCAAATTATTTGTGTTAAATTTTATCTCAGTTGCTACCCAGCTCGTTTTATTGGACGGAATTACTTTTTTAATCTTCTTTTACATTTATGATGTGTAAAAAACTTTATGGACGTTAGTATTTGCATTAGTGCTGTCGTTACTATGTTGCGTAATAAGAACAAAAAATTAACCTAAGTTGAAACTTAATTTCATTTGATACAGAGTACTTTATAAAATAAAGTAAGCTGCTATATCATTCATTCAGCAGTAATAATATTTACTTGTACTTGGATTTTACTCTGTATGTGTTTACATAGTTGACAGTACATTGTGTGTGTGTGTTGCAAGAGCAAATGCAATTATCTGTTGAATTCATTCTCCTTCATCAAAATATTACCACATCTGAGATTTGATGATGAGATGAGTAGGATTGTTATTAGTTTCCTTTCTTTCCAAATGACATATAGCAAATCGTCAACAATGTAGTTCTTGACTGTAAAACTTGTTTTCTGCGTTGCTGTCCGTTTGTCTCTCCGTGACTTTGTTCTGGTTGATGGAGACCGACGAACGACCTAGTTTATTACTCTGTTTGAGAATTATATTAGTACAACTGTACATTTGTATGCATGAATATCATAATATGTAAAACAGACGAATGTGCTGTAGCACACAGTGCGTAGCAATTAGGTGTAGCCTGGTACTTCGAATTTGGCTGTCAATTCTTGTCCATTTAATGTGAACAGGCTTCTAAGATGAATTTTATTACTTGAATCCTCATCAAAGATCATTATCGCAAAGTATACTGTAATGTACTCAGAGAATTCATCGCATTTTCACAACGAACTCTTCCACTATATACCAATCTCATTATTGCACGCATTCCCTAAAATGTATACAGCACCTACACGCTCTACACATTCATTATAGAGATTTTACTGCAGTATTACTCACCTTTCATTTACACGCAAATAAATTGCAAATGCAAATTAAAGCATTATATTACAGCAGGCATCATAACTTGTGCTAACGTGGCTCTTGCTGTATCTACATCCAAATCTCGAAATCGTTTATCGTAAATTCTTTTCCTAAACACAGGTCGAATATCATCGCGTACACGAAGCGATAATTTTCCTGTGGCTTCATTCATCAAAAGGGATTGACTACAACAAATCCAGTTGACAATGAGAAAATTATTTGTACTCATGCGTGCACCGAAAGGAATTTTTAACACTTGTCGTTCATTTTTTTCAATGACGAAATGTGAGTCAACCAGAAACAGCCGGTATAAAATAATGTGGTGCATGGTGGATACATGTTGTTTGCTCGTTGATTTTTCTATTATAATATGTAAATAGGTACGTGCAGTCCTATTACGACGAACTACAAATAGTATGAGCTACATACCTGATAGTATGAGTAATGAAAGGTAATTAAGAACCGGGTTGACCTCTAATTAGCCGACAAAGTTAAATACATTGGATGTATTACGACACACACACCTGCCTTCTTGACTTTTGCTGATGATGTTGTAAATATCCACAGCAAGTATAAAATAAATGTGTGATTTTGTGAATGTGTGGTGGTCTGGTGAGATATTATGCAGGAAATTATTTAGAAATTGTGTTTGGGACATTCACAATTTAATTATTGTGTTGATATTGCACTTGTGAATGATTTTTGTCGTACACGATCGTTAATTAACTACTATTGGCATGGTTGGCATAATATATTGTGTTCATGCAAGTTATTACGTATTGTTAGTAAATAGTAGATTCTCGAGTGCATTCGCGTAGTAATGATCCAAGGATATTTTTACATTTACTCTGGCATGTAAGTAGAATTCTTCTCTCTCAGTCACTCTCTTCTTTGTAAACATAAAAATATTATAACAATAAATCAGACATCGAACAACAATAAAAGAATCAAGGTTATCTCTTCACCTCCTGTGGGCTCACGGACAGAAGTTCATTAGAAATGTCGTTAAAAGCTGGAATAATGTAATTGCGGATAAACACGACGATGATTGTAGGAAATGTTTGTATTTGCTCGCGTAATTCATAAGGACACACATGGGGTGTCATTGTTGATTATTTACTAGAAATAAATAACTAATGGTGGATGATTCATTTCAGATTTTATTGCAGAAGAAAGGACGAAGAGAAAAATGTGAGTTCTACGAGATTTCTGGTCGTCACGGCTGGAGTTTTCAGTCCGTCAAGAATCATGACTGGTATGTTGGTTTTAACCCTAAAGGCTCTCCCAAGAACGGCGCCGCGGATAGGACCAAACATGAAATGTGTTTCAGCTTTATTAAGACTCCGCAAGAAGACGGATTTGACCCCAAAGATCATAATTCCAAAATCGGGACGGTAGGGCAAACAATACCAGGATTTAATAATCAGAAATTATTGGACAACTTACAGCTAAATTCCGTCATTCAACCTGTTCACCGGCATCGTCATGAAAATAGCAGGTTATCATCACGAGCCTCGCATAATATGCGAAGCACCAAGAAATCTCACCGCAACCGCAAGTCTTTTTCCCGAACAAAAACTGAGAGATGAGTTCCATTTCCTAGTATCAAATTATTCATGTAAATTACTTACCTGTACTGCTACTGCTACTACTCCTCCTGCTACTACCACTTATTCTTATCATAGTTCATAATATTCATAGTAAAAAAACTTTTCTACGCGAATCTACAAACAAAACTCATAGTAATACATTTCCATTCAGCTTAAATTCAAACAAAACTTAATTAAGATATTTCTGCCCAGGCAAAAATAATTTTCATGCATTTTAATTACATTATACGCACGTCTAATATCGTATACTGCCAGTTACATATTAATTTTATCTTTATACCTACACTAGCAATGCTACATACAGATATATAGTACTACTTTTGTAATATACGGTGTTAATTACAGAATACAAAGCCAGTGTGTATTTTAATGTAATAAAATCCAGATATATGCTTTATATATCTAATTATCAGTGTATCATTCCAAAACTACTTTTCCTTGACCTATATAATTCACATACTTATAATATTATAAACACTTCCATTCAGTCTACGTCTTCTCTACTCTTGTACTACGATTACAGATCATGTGCCAAAGTCAAATAAATGTGCAGAGAAAGTAGCCAACTGAAACCCACCTAATTTTAGAATGCAAAAATAAATTACAAAAGGAACTGATCATGAATATACAGATACTATGATACTTACATAATATACACTCTCTTTATTATTTAATAATCTTAGTTAGGTTGTATAGAATTTACATTTATAAAGATACGATTATAGTATAAAACATTAGAGTGTAGAGATTTGTTTTCTAGCGATAATATTAAGATTGCAGTGAGCGTCTTAAGAGCGTTCAATAATAATATATGTATTTTGTGTGGTAAAGTTGTGTATAATGTGTAGTAGTACTTTATTGCCCCGATCAGTGCTGCAAAGCATGGGGAAACGTGAGCAAGTCGTATGTGAATGAATGAATGATGAAAATGAAAGTGTCCAAAAAACACAGTCTGAAAAAACTTTACATTCCTCTGAATAATAAGCGTGTACAGATAACACACAGAGCAGTAGGTACGTTTTTTGCTATACTGATCTTAAACAAGAATATTAACAATTTTAATATCTCTGTACTGTAAGTCCACCTGCTTTGCTGCCGAATCATTCTAAAACTAATTATTATTAAACTTGTAATTAAATTAATGGCAGGTTTACTCTGTGGCATCATTTTAAGTCATCACAATTAATTCTTGTTAATTATTTCACATGATTTCAAAATTATGCTTAAGATTAGAGCTACACGGTTATTTAACAGTAAAGTTTGCTAGAAAAGTTTATCTCAACGTTAGTAGTGTCTTTGTAATATTATTATAACTATTGTCGTTTGTTTTGTGTATTGTCTTTTTGATAATTCGTTCTTTTGGTCATGAATATGATTTAATATGTAATACAATAATGGTAATAATAGTAAAAGTAATACTAATGTTATATAATGAGTGCCATTCAATCTGTATACCTCATTTTGTTCTTCCATTCAGTACAAGTAGAAATTAGACAGTGAAGATAATAATTAAATAATTACTACTTTTACACACGCAAGAAGATTTTTCTCTGTTACGAAGTTGAGTGCAGCAGTTGCGTTTTCTTCCGGTGATTTTTATTAGAATATTATTATTATACAGAACTACAGTCGTAATGGTGTAGCTATTATGTTCGTTTGTCAAGCTATATGTTTGTCTTACTTAGGTTTTCACATCACACACGTATTTTGATACTGTTGCATTATTTTAAAAATACAGTTTATTATATTACTAGTAAAGTTGTTTCCGTCCTGACTCTCAATATTCAATATTATTATACACCTTGTATGTCTCGTTGGGTTTTTATGCGAAGCCTCTTTACATTACATGCAATATTATTAGGAATTCTGTCTATATAATATATTCGAAGGACGCACTCATATAATATTAGTACAGTAATTATTGTGTAACTCATTCAAGCCAAATGCTTAGGTGTTGTACATTATTGCCTTGATTTCATTGTGAAGTCACTTGTTCAGAGTGACTTCATAGTAATAACATTATTTTGCAAATTACAATTGCACAATAATTGCAAGGTAGCAATATAAATAGTATATCATTAAGGAAAGAGCGAAACAAGTAGGAACTATTCATAGTTTCGTACTTCTATTCTGATAACGAGTGTACTATGATGAATTTATGATGTATGTATGAATTTTAGAACGGGTATAACGATCCATAAATATTTTACAAAGTGTTACCTACTGATTTAAAAGAAAATATTCAAAAATGAATAAAAATGACTAAACTGAAACCATTTTGAGACTCTTTATTAATGTAAACCGCTAAACCCAAAATTCACTTGAAATTCATCCCACAAAGTACTATATGTAACAAAACCTGAAATAAAATGCATCGCAAGGCAAGTGAGACTGGCATAAATTCCAAATAATTGTGGTTTCATTTAAAATTCGAAATATTTTGCATACATTTTCTCACAGACAATTTTATTATCTTCAATTTTGGATACCGTATCCGCTTGTTTAGTAGCCCATTGCACAACATCTCCCCACTGGGGGGAGGGGGTAATTCAGCATTTCTACAAATTATAACTCCTCATCATCAAAATAGTACCGCTGTATTTCATGATTTCCAGTTTAGTATCAGACAACTATGAAACACTGAAATTATAATTAAAAATAGTCCTTTCCAATTTTTATACAAGGTGATGTTTGTATATTTCTAAAATGAAATCAGTCTGAATTTAAGATTTTTGGCATCTTCTAAGATGCTGACAGATTCAGATTTTCAATATGTCTTATAACTTCATCAACTTGCGGACTAGTATGACAATAAAGCTTATACAATACAATACAATACAATACAACTTAAAAATGATCGAAACAATAAATTTAAGTTAACTAATGACTAGAAATTTACAATATTACATTGTCTAAAAATATGAATGAATTCTGTGAAAATCTGCGAGCTGTAAGTCACACAGGATGTGTATGAACAGAAAAGCCTGAAAAGTTTCTAATTTCTTGAAAAGTAATAATACAGCATGAAGATGAAACTATACTGGTGCACTTGGATGAGGGTTTACTGGAACTTGAAGAGAGTAAGCCCAATTTGAAAATGAGTGATAGCAGTTTCTTACTTTTCCCGAGCAATAAAAATGACAATTTCCATTTTATTGAATTTTCTTCTAGAATTATTAACTTACTAACATTAGTTTCCCAATAGAGCTTAATAGCAGTCACTCATTATCCCATAAAAATAATTCACCAAACTATAACTCCCACGGGGCACTAAACCGGCCAGTACGGTATCATGCATTGTTAAGAAATCCATGCGCTGCCACTGATTGTGAGTCTACTTTTTCAAGGAAAATTTCTAATTTAATTTACCTACTCCTCGATTATTTCATATTATACTAATTTATTAAAAACGTATTTGACGGGCATAAAGTCATCAGAAAATGTACACAGCCGATTTCAAATTTCGAAGGGAATTTATTATGGGTCATTACAAGCAGTTTATTCCAGTTTCACTACAGCCATAATATGCATACCTAAGTACGTGTATGTAGATTGTAATTGTATCGGTGTAAGTATGAAAATGTTGACCCTTCTATATTTATCATTATCGTGGTATTATGTAACAAATTAGATTTTTTCTCTCATCGTTTTATGGATCAGTCCTGAAAGGACGAAGGATTCCCACGGTTTTACACAGACGGTTACACGCCCATTAATATAATCACAATAGTACTCCAGAAAAATGTAATATTGATTTATGTCATAGTTAAAATCTTTGTGTGTGTATCTGTGAACGGTTTGTGTTGAACTGGAAATTTTTATGTGTAGATTCTCATACGCACTCTTAGTGACTTATGACTTATTCAGTGATGTTCTCCAAGCAATAAAAGTTAAGAGTGCACCTACTTGTAAAAATAAACAAAACATAACTCGTTCATTCCGTGAGTGATGTGTTCAGCGATTTCTAATGTGCCATTAAAAGCTATAAACGGTTTCAGTGAATAAACTATTATGTGTTCGTTATCGCTACTACTTCAGTCTTGACTCTCTCCAACTACATTATTATCGTGTAATATCCCAATTATCATCATCACCATCATCATATCAACGCTATCACCATTCCATCATTTTTCATCATGTTCTTTCAACCCATCTGGTCTCAGCAATAAACATATGAAACTTGAGACTATAATTCCTGTAAGAATAATAATTTCCTTGCCAAACTAAATTACTCAAAGCTCAACAGATTTTCAACCTTTCAATTGATTCTAGGAAATGTTTATTTGCAACGTATATTTTTCTTTGTAATAATTTGCTATTAACTTAGACGTAGTAAGCTGATCTGTAATTTGTATTCCGATACGATGCAATAAAGGTTGCTCTGATTATGTTCTAGTAATGAGACATTAACCTTTGTTCAAAGAACAAATTTCTGTGTAGAAAAATGTTAAAGACCTTTACACGGAAATTACTATGTAAACTCATTGATTATTCAATTAATAATATAAAGAACAGTAAAATTAAAAGATTAAACCTCTTTGATCCAATTTTATGTAAAGCTCAAAATCGGTTTACCAGAATCGTTTTTCATCTGTGTCGTTCTCACAGTGAATAGCACCTTTCTCATGCAAAAAATATCCCAACCAGTTTTTTATTACATTTTCAGCACGCTTTTTGTAGTCTTCAGACTAAAAAATATTAATTTCTCGTTTGTAGCCCCATGCATATGAAAATTATTGTAATTATATTAATTCCTTAGTTTGTTAAGAAAAAACTGCACAAAAGGAACTCCTTTTCAACCCTATGACTACAACAAGTACTTAGGTTCACGAGTGCAAGTAATTATTGGCACCAGTCTCACATTTGCCCCGGTGGTGCAAAGAAACCACACAAAACACAGTAGGGATGATAAGCGCACCCTTGTACCTTTAATACTCAATGATTCACGCTACTCGCATAAATACACATAAGATTTTTTACAGACTCAAACCAAAGGACTTCACAACCAAAAAAGAGGCGGTGAGGTTTTTCTTATCCAGATAAAGCTGCCGGATCGTATTAATCAGAAGACGGGTTAACTGGGTATCTTTACATTGACAAGTGACGATCGACCCTCGATCTTAGATAAAATAATCTTAGATTTCAGAAAAAAATTATTTATGTAATTTTAATAACTCATCATTATGGCCAATAAAAATTCATGCAAAATGCAAATATAATTCTTTTCATTATTTTCGTCCAACAATTCTAAAAGGATTGTTTTCAACTGTATTATTTTCTACACCGAGACTTCTTCAGCAGTATTTCAATACCTACGCTAGTCCACGCATGAACTATTACATAATGTGTTCAATTTTACTTGGAAACATTTGAAGGATAGTATAAAAATGTGGAGGGGTAGGAGAGGAAGTTGTCAATAACCGATGCGCACACACTACATCATTGTATTTCTAGTGTGACATTGTTATTAGTCCCAGGTAAAATTTATGACTTCCTTTGCTGGTTTTTAATTAAGTTAATTAATTACCTAACACAATAATTACATTACCAAGAAAGTACATTAATTGCATCTGAGCATACAAGATGCCAATGTTTCATTTACAAGATGTTTATCATGACATTTCATGCTTATCATGTTACACTATATATTAAAATGCGTAAATTTAGTTATGATTACTTAATACAGCCGGTCGTGCATAATTTAGACACGACGTGTAAGTTAGTTTGTATTGTATTGTATTGTATTGTATAAGCTTTATTGTCATACTAGTCAACCGAAGCTGATCTCCCCCAATAGACATAAAAAAAT